>JAQFZM010001978.1:0-15465 GCA_034695785.1 Galumna obvia | reverse complement strand
TTTCTTCCCATTAGGGGTTTAAGATAACCACATCTAAAGATAAATGCTTTCCCATTAATCGTTCCGACGGCAATATAACCATGAATGAACCCCATAACGGTTATGATCTGTGGATATTCATGAGACCCTTGTTCAATTACTAAGTCTGTGATATTGTCATGGACAGTGTCAAACAATGGATCGGCACTTTCACTCCCCGTTTGATTTGTATTGGACTGTGGGTTCACAGAATCTGAAGTGGACGGGTGTGCTATGAATTCCATCTAATAATAAAAACCATTGTTTAGTAAAGAATTTTTATAATAATTTTTAAGCAGGGCTTAGGATTTTGTTTTGGATTTTATTCAAAATAACTTTAAACCTCTTTTTAGTTAGGGTGTGTTTGTTTAATAATGCTTTAACTGTCACCATTAAACACTACAATACAGCACGCACGCCAGCAAATTTCAAAATTTTGGGTTTAAGTGAAATAATTTAAAAAAAAATTCTATTCAATTCAGTCTAAGGGGTACGAAAAGTTTAGCTTTGTAGCTGTTCAGCGGCACGTTAGATGCCACCATCAGCTACTTAGCTCTGCAGTTTGGGCTAATTTGTTGACAAATTATTTAAACAATTATTGATTTCTTTGGGTTTTAAAAACCAAATTTCGTTAGATAGCGAACTTTTAGAAATTAAATGGACATTATTTGTGTCTTTTTATTAATGTCAATATAACAATTGTTACTAATTTCTGACACAATGGTTTGCATAAAATAATCGAATCCGTGGGATTTGTAATGTTATAAGTATTTTGGAAAAATTATTTTGGTTCTGCAGGGTTTGCCTTTGATGAAAGGTCTACATTATTGACCGGTCGGTCTCTCCATCAAGAACAATACACAATTAATTTTAGACTCACATAAACACACTAAATTTCCAATTACTTTTGGTAGGCATTTTTCTATACATGACTACAAATAACAATTCAAAACCTCATTATGTTCAGAACAAAATACATAGTGTTTAAGTAAAATTATATAACTATTAGTTTTTGTCGATTGTTCAACGTAAAGACATTGAATGTGCATTAAATTTTAGAGTTAAATGCACAATTTCTAATCTCCTTACGTTAAACAATTGATTCACAAATTTGTTCTGACATTTTAAACAGTCACTGACCTCATCGGTATATAAATTTTGTGGACAATTACACTCCCATTTGTTGTATTCATAGCTATACTCTTACTGTTTAGTACACTAGTGTCAATAAGTTTTTCTTAACAAAGTTAGGTCCAATATTTCAATCTTATCAATACGGAAATGACTATTAGGGACGGAACACCAATAGCCATATGTTTCAGTACTCCCGCTTTATTCGAAAGAGATTTACTCCTCATGTGTTTAAATAATTAATGAATTAATTGTCATAAATTATAGAATAAGGAATAATTATTACATTCCCTTGAATTAAATAAAAGAATTGTCCTCAAAATTCTGGACTATATTTTCAGTTTGTTGTCAATAAATTCTTCTGCACTTGATAATAGTTTATAATTTCTTTTAACTTCTATTACTACTAATGCTACACAACATTGGTTTAATACAAGCAAAGGTCTTGTATTTAAACTATTCGTTAAATCAAAATTTCTCAGCTCTTCAATTGAGGCAAAGCGGTCTAATTTAAACCCAATTAAAGGAATCAAAATATTACCGAACTCGGGTACATTATTAACGTATTGAAATATTCTACCCGTATCATCAACTAATAATACAGTATGATAATTAGCCTCATATGAAAAAGTAATGCCTTAAAGTTAGTAGAATGGGAATAGCGATAATACTCTTTATGGTTAGCATAATTATATTCCACAAATTCTGTGTCACACACTACCGAAAGGTGGTTGTGCCTAAGGCCAGTTATAAGTATTTTAACCGAATAACTTAACTTTACATTGTATTTAATATTTAGAGACATACTTTTCATTTCAAATAACTGTATGTGCCCTTTACTTAATTTTATAAACAAATGGTTATCGTGTACAGCAATGACTGTTACACGACTCACGCTTTCAGACCGGATTACTCAGTGACCTGCTTTAAAACTGCATTTAGCCTGATCGATTCGAGAAGAATTAAATAACTAGTGTTCAAGTGCTATGGTAATCTGGACATCCACGGTCCTAAAAATGTTTCTTTAAAAACTTAATGCCAGTCATTGTTATCAAATATTGCTTCAAAATTGGTATATATCGATTGATATCCCACGTTTCTAAAACTTGCTTCAAATAAACTTTGTACTGAATCATTGAATTCCCCTTTTCTTTGGTTTACTTGACGCCACTATTGGCGGTACTACAGATTTCTGGCTTTCAGGTAGCTTAGGTCTGGACTGAATCGCAAAATTCTAACTCTTTTTAACAATAATTTAGTTTGATTGCCTGAATCCATTTCTCTAGATTTAGCAGTATAACTCTATTTAACACACATTAAAACCATTTTACACTAATTCGGGATCTGTTCTTTTCCTCCCATCACTACGGTTTCGTTACACTCTTTTTAATTTCAATTAATTTTATAAATAATAGTCAATTATTTCAAATCAAATCTTTTATTGTAATTAACTTAGAAATAATAATAAATCATTTAAAGAATAATTTCACTGAAAGATTCTTAAGTTTCTGTTGTGTGAGTTCAACCTTCGGGTCTCGATTCTGTAGTCTCGGCTCCATCGAGTAATAGTGACCTGCATTTCTCATAGCCTGCCTTTGCAGCTCTTTCCTGACCTCAACGACCCCCTCTGACAGACCATTTCTCTCGCTTTCTTGACCTCCCTTTGACTCACTTGCAGCCTGTTTGACCAGTTTCAAATGGCTTGATACCAGTCGCTTTGTCTTATTTTGAAGTTTCAATAAATTCCTTCTAGGTATCGGCACATCATTCCCTTGTTGTCTTCTTATCTTTAGATTAACTTTATATCTCTTGTTCTTCTTCTTTCTTTGTTCAGCTGTGATTTTTCCTCGTCGTATCTTCTTCTTTTCCTTATGGTCGGTGAGAAACTGACTCGCTTCTAGTTTCGTTTCTTTGTCTACTGGAGAAGGTTTAGGTTTGACTGTTTGACCACTTTTTGCAGTTTGAGTATAACTGAATTGTTTATGTATTTGAGGTATGATTTCAGAGGGCTTTCCCACAGCTTTAACTTTGATTTTAGGACTGCTTATAAGGAAATGGCTTCCAATAGCTGTGTCGTTTGATATATGGATTAAGGCTATTAAGTCTACATTAACTTGTTTAGGGTTAGAAGAACTGAATGCCTCTGTAGTTTGTTTAGATAAGGTTTCAACGATAGCCTGAGCTGTAGCGGTCAAGCTTTCGTCTATTGTCCGCGAAGACACCGAGTCGTCCAACTTAATGATAGGCAAAGAATTTAGATTCGAGTCATCAGTTTCACCTTTTGGCATCTCCAATATAACCTTTTCGAGCTGCTTGCATTGATTACCTAGGTCCTCAGAAAGCAATTCATGATCTTCCGAGAGAGAAGTCATACCCTATTGTAACAATAGCTCATTAAAATTATGCTTTCCCTAATAAAATTGAGTTAATGATATGCAAGTCTCTAATACTCAAGGGCTAAAACAATAATCTAATTCTGATTCTAATTTCTGAAATTCAAAGAGTGTAACAAAACTGAGTTAGGTTTTGGGTCAAGTGTATAGACTAACACCTTAGGGTTTGGGTAATTTTGATACAAATTTAGCCATTGTTTGGAACAATGGCTTTGTACCTGGAGAAAGCCGGGAAAGCTTTACCAATTACTGGCTTATGGCACTTGACAAGCCTTTTAGAAAAGGGCTTTTCAGCGCCGAAGCCAGTGCTAGCGCCGGAGCTGGTCAAAGCAAACGCCTGTTCTAAGGCCAGCATCACGACGGTAGCAGGAGTGCGCGAACATCAACACGATTCGCGGCCACGCACATCCTTTAAAGACCAAGCCTTAAACTTAATCAAGGCTTACCTGGTAATAAAAATTAACATACCCAATTAGGAGATAAAGTGATGGAAGGGGTCACAAAAGAACTAAATCCCACCGCTTAGTCAACAGATGTAACGATTGGGTACTCTCAGCCCAACCGAAACCGACTCAATGTGTGCTATAGGGGTAGAGAACTTAAAAGAGATTAGAAATATATCAAATAAAACTTTAATTTAAGAATTAATAAAATTAAATCAATTAAATTTTATTAATTGTTGACCGGAAAGTAGCTTAAGCACCGAAAGGGCTTAAGACACGTATAGATAGTGAGGCAGGCCTACAGCTGCGAGCGGTTCAGCCGTAGCCCTCCCTGAGAAATTATACACAACTTACGGTTAAATAGAAAAATTAGTTTATTCGAGACCCGAAAAGTGAATACAAATTGTGAGAACAAAATTAGAATTCAGACAAACAACAAAAATCTTTCAAAACATAAGTATTTAAACTTCAGATTAACATTAGCTTAATTAAGAGTCAACTGATTTGTTGAAACGGTTTTTTAGAGATTACGTTAATTGGTTAACTCTGCTTCTTTAGGCCCGTCCCTCAACACGTTTATAGTAATCGTCAACTCCGAGATAATTATTTTCTCACAGAAATAATTATCTCAAATCAGATAAGGAATTCTCAGGTTTCAACCTTATTTTAATTACAAGTCAAATAAACCCTATATGACCGCTTTAGGTACTCACTGGGCTTAGGTGTACTACTGACAACAATGGTTCCCACTTGTGATTCAAGAATAGAATCCTTTAGTCGCTTATAGTTGACTTTACCTAAGAGGGGGGTATTCTAAAGGATTTGAGATTACCTATTGATGAGTATAATTAAGTTTAGGAGAGTGTATGGGGTGCATGAGGTCATTCCTCTGTGGCTCTGGTTGTTTGAAGTAGGTATGAGCGACACAGGTATGAGAGAACACATTCCTGGAGATTAAAGTCATGGATAGCCATACTGGATGATTCAAGTTGAAAGGTGTGGTACTCGACTGGTTTGAGAACTGTAAGGACTACAATGGGTGACTTTAACATTAGTGATCACATGTGAATGATTTTAGATTAAAGATGGCTATAATGGATGACTTAGATTTATGAGTGGGTGTTCGAGTGGTTTGAGCTGAACGAAGACCGGTATAAGTTAATTTCTCTTACAGGAACACCTGGGAGTTTTCTGAGACCAATAATGGCCATCATAGGTGACTCAGGTTAATGGAAAGGTATTCAAGTTGTTTGCGACCAATGATGATTACTAAGGGGTGACTTTACATAAAGTCTCATATGTGAGTGAGTTGAGACCAAAGATGGCTACAATGGATGACTTAGGCTTATGGGTGGGCACTAGAGTGGTTTAAGATCAATGATGGTCAATTCAAGTGAATTTGGGTCTCGGGTGCACGTACGAGTAGTTTAAGACTAATGATTGCTACTTCAAGTGGATTTAGGTTTCAGGTACCCATACGAATGGTTTAAGACCAATGATGGCCTAAATGATTGGATTAGGTTTACGAGACTACATTCGGGTAAATTGAGATCACTGATGACATACATGAGTGACTTAGGCCGTGTGTCACACATTTGAGTGGTATAAAACTAATGACAACTATATGGAGGCGATCATACAGAAATATCAAGTCTAATTTTTCTGATTAATTATGTTAATTAACTCCGAAGACAAGTCTGAGGACTTCAATGTGTCAACAGTTATGGCTGTACACATTCTATTATGGGATCAAATTTAAGCGAACGCTTTCCTTATTTTTATTTTAACACATATAATGGGTTTCTCTATCATAAATGCTCTTTAAGCACATATGAGTGCTTTGAGACTACTAAAGTCTATGCAAAGATAGCGATAATCAATGGCAGTAGTGTTTAGGCTAATTGATAAATTTTGTTTACAATTAATACCGAGGACTCGTTAAGTGGTTGCAATGCGTTAACGGCACTCAATTCTATTATAGGTTTAGCTCTGAATGTATGCTCTGCTTAGTTTCGATTGAATGCATAAATTCAGCGCATATGAGGGCTTGTAGTGAGACAAAGGTTTGATTAAAGTGTGGCAAATTCTCTACAAAAGTTGTGCTAATTTGTACTTTGAGTGCTCGCAAAGTGTGTACATTGTGTACACACAAATACACACAATTTCACAAAATGGCGTCAATAAATAAGTTTAAAGCATAGGTTTGAGTCACAGTTTTGTCTTTAGGTTTTGTGTTTGGGTTAAGTCTTTGGGTTTAGTCTTTAGTTTTGGTTTAATCTTAAATATGGGCGCAGGCACGTAGGTAGAGACTAAGACGCAGGCATAGGTACGCAGGCAGACAATAGGTAATGGCACACAGGCATTGGTTTGAGGTTAAGGAAAGGGAAGAAAGTAATAGCAAGAATTTAAGAACAATAGAAAAGATATAGGAAATAATAGGAGAGAATAAATAAGAATTGAAGAGAGTGTTAGTGAGTGTAAGAGAGAATAGGAGAGTATTAGAAAGTATGCGAGAGAATAGGAGAGTATGAAAGAGAATAAGAGAGTAGGAGAGAGAGTAAGAATAGAATAGAATTAAGGAAAGTTTTTGAGAATATTAGAAAATATAAGTTAAAAGAAGAGAGCACAAGAAAGGGTAGGAAAATAGAAGAGAGTTTAGGAGAGAATAAAATGGAATTAAGAGAATAATAAGAATGTTAGAGAGTTTTTTAGAGAATATTAGGAGAGGAATAGGAGAGGAATGGAAGAGATATGAGAGGGAAATGGGAGAGAAATGAGAGAGAAATTAGAGGGAAATTAGAGAGAAATTAGAAATAATTTGAATATAATTAAAGAAAAGTTATGATAGGATTTTAGAAAAAGGGATTAAAAAGTTAATGAAATTTTAGGGTAAACATAAGAATTTAGAGTGAAAATAGGAGAGGGTTTTGAGGGAAAAGAGAGAGAAATGAAAGAAACAATGAAAGAGTGAAAGTTAGAAATAATAGGAAAATAGTTAGAATTAGTGTTGGAAAAAGTTAGAAATAGTTTAGAATTAGTTTAGAAATAGTTTAGAAATAGTTTAGAAATAGTTGAAGAAAATAAGAAATTATAGAATAAATTAGAGTTAAAGAAAAGTAGAAATAATTAGGAAAAATAGGAAATAAATAGAAGAAATTACGATTAAAAATAGTTAAGGGAAAAGAGAATAATGAGAGAAATCAGAGTTAGGAGAATAGAAATAAATTAAGAAAATAGGAAAACAATAGAGAAATGAAAATTAGGTCAAAGAGTGAAAGAGAGTGAATGAGAGAGAGAGAGAATCAGTTTTTTACTTTTAATTTAAAACCGGTATCGACTTTTAGTAGCGGCGGCGGCGGACAACAATTCGGGCTGATTTGGACCAGATTAGGTGTTGAAAATGGCGGCTGAGATTTGTTGAGATGCGACACTTGTTAACACCTTTAATGCAAAAACACAAGAGTTGCATCTCTTGCATTAGACACCTCAGTCCGCTTAACATAAGCCACCAAATGGCCCTCTGATAGCCTTATCGGAATGGGTTCCAGATGTTTATACATTACTTCTGGAACCCATTCCTTACTGTTACCTATGACGGCACAGCAATTGTTTTTTGCTGTGCCGTCACTTACTAAACAATACAATATTTTAATATTTAATTAAAAAAATTATAAAAATATAAAAATAATCATTTAAATGAAATTTAAGAATTGTAAATAATTTAATTATTTATTCATATTTAATTAATTGATTCATTGATTATTCAATTTATGTATTGTTTCTAATTGAGGATTACATGTATAAAAGATGAAATATTTATTTAAAATTACTGAATGCACTGACAAATAAAAATTATATTTGCCAAGATAAAACCTTTTTTTATCAATTTGAAGTCTATATTATTTATGCCATTGTAATGCTTTGTATAAATCTAAGGTTTCACATTGAAAGAGGTATAAAGCGTTTCCCAACTCGTTTATAGGCAAGAAACGAGAAACTCTTGCGGTCCAACTCTGAAACCATGAATATCAAAACGCTGGACTAAATTAAAATATTAAAGATAAATCTTAAATTATACATCAGGACTTTAATTATTTCTCATATTAAATAAAAACTTGTATTCTTTTACAAAACATTTAATAAAATAACTAAATAAAAATTTTTATTGGAATACAAATATTGTTTGAAATCACATCATATTAATTTTAAATAAATGACTTCTAAAAAATCTGTCAAAATTAAAGGCAAATTAGTAATCTATATTAGATACTTTTTTAGATTTTGAAGATAAGTTTAATTAAGTTATAAAAAAATGTATTAAACCTAAATAATTGAATTTTACTTAATTATTTCTTTTTAAAATTTTTAAAATTAGTATAAAATGTATTCTTTATTTATGAGAATAAATAAAATTAGTTTAAATTTAATATTTTAGGATATCATTTCTGGTTATTACTTCGTTTGATATTCCCGACCACTTTTTGAAAGATCTAAAGGAGTCTCCTGAAACGATTGAGATGAGTATTGACTTTCTTCGGCTTCACTTCTCTCAATTGATAGGTGTCTTATATCACCGCTTGAATTCTCGCTCAGCAACACTCCTCTGCTGTTGGATATGGCGTCCCCGATATCTTTTTTATCTTTGGTGGCGTTTTTTTGATTGTATTCATTTACTGACATTTTTCTCTTTCTCTTAATTCCTTTAGGTTTTGCCTCCATTTCACTGTTAAAGAATAGGAATTTATGGTTTTAAACTAAAATTCTGATACCAAACACTTTAGTGCAAATGAGCATATGATCAATACTCCCAAATATTTGTAAAGATAGCCTCAACTGCAAAATAAGGGATCATTTTTCCCTGAATTTGCTCTGAAATAGGTAACTGTATAGTTTTCGAAAGTCTCAAAATTGTTATCACTCAAGTTGGAATTTTAACAAAAGTGAGATTTTTCGAATTGTTTTGTTAAATGTGTGTTCTTACAATAGCACTGAAAAACTTAATTATTTAAAGTTACCTCTCTTATTTTAACTTATCGTTTAAATTCTAAATTTTTTTTAATATAAATATATTAAGAATATATTTTAAGACATTTAAAAATATATAATTATTTTATTAACTTAGAATTACTTATTTACGTTAAACCAGTAATAAACGCCCAGTACACTTTTTAGTATACTTGTAGTACGTATGCTATGTGACATGTGCAAGCGCATTAAAACTATTTATATGGTTAATGATTGAACATGAACAGTTCATAAAGTAAGTATTGATAAAATATAATAAAATAAAATATAACAATATAATAAAATATTTCACTCACTATTTTCTGAAAGGTTATTGCAGCGTTAAACGGATTAAATATTTGAATAACAATTAATAATCGATGCAAATTTTAATATAATTTGTAGGGATGATTGTATTATTGAGCAAAAATTGATATCTGATAAAAATTACTTCATTTCATTTTTATGCATTGAAATAATGATCTGTTCCTTTTCGCTTTGAAGGAAAAGAAAAAATTTTATGTTTTCTTCAGTTTTTAAATACAAAGTTTTGGGGCAATAGTTTAAACCGGTTTCTAACAAATGTCATATTAACATTCATACATGTATATGTATTGTATGACTATATAATAAAATAAAATTGATTTTAATTTGGAAATTTAGTTATTAAATTGACAATTATTAAGAATTAATAACTAATTTTACTTATTTTAATTAAATAAATAATTAAACAAGGTAAAGTTTGTGTATTTATAAAAAAATATTTTTAAAATGAAGTCAATAAATTTTTAATTATTACCATTCTAATTTTATATATATTTTAATTATTTAAATTTACTCATATTTCTAAATATTATCCTTATTAAAATTTATTAAATTTTAATAAAGTATTATTTTGTTCAGCTTCTAAAATACAATTGGAATCTCGACTAATTATCCAATATCAGTATATCATACATTCAATAGAAATGATTCATTGCTTTAGTAAACTTAAGATTAACGTTAATACTTACTGAATAAATATGTGTTTAAAATGATGATTACTTTCTTATTTTACAATTTTTGATAAATTTATTCTTATAGAGAATTATAAATTGGCACAATTAATATGAATCAGAAGATTTTTAATTAGCTGATTATTATTTAACCATTTGTCAAAATTTAAATAGATAAGATATAATTTACTATATTAATTAATTTAAACTTATCTTATATTGTTTAATACATGTTTTGGTTTTCGGGGAAATACTAATTATCATTGGTTTCAACCCTTTCTCAGAAGGTTTGTGCTGGAGTCCCAAATAACTCTATAAGTGAATTCATATACTTCACGTAAATAAATATCTTATTCACCTAACTTCACTTTCACTTATTAATTTTTAAAAGTAATTCACTTATAATTCTTTTTTCACTACATTTACATAGTAAAGTGTAGTATATGTAATCGTTTCGCACCTACCCTCTAACCTAGTTTACTGGCTTTCTCACCCAGTTTAATTGCCCATCCATCACCTCTACAAGCTTTCTTACTCAGTTCAAAGGCCTTCTTACTCCGTCTACCAACCTTCTCACCCAGACTACCGGCCATCAAACTCAGACCACCGACCCTCTAACCTAGTCTACAGGCTTTATCACCCAGTTTAATGGCTCACCCATCCCCTATACAGGCTTTCTCACTCAGTTCATAGGCCTTCTTACTCCGTCTACTGGTTTTCTCAACCAGCCTACAGGTCCACTAACCCTCTCTACAGGCCTCATCCAATCTATCTGCCCTCACCCATTCTACCATCCCCCTCACCCAGTCTAATGGGCCACCCACACTCTCTTCTTGCTCTCTCATCCAGTCTACCAGACTTATCCCCCATTCTATCAACCCTCTCACTTAGTCTACCGGATTACTCACCCAGGTCACCGACCCATTCATCAAGTCTATCTACCCACCCACCCTCTTTACCGATTTTCTCACTCAATCCACAGGCCCCCTTACTCAGTCTATCAGCTCATACACCTATTCTACTAGCCCTCTCATCCAAGCAACGGATCATCTCACCCAGTCTAACAACCCTCTCACTCAGTCTATCGGCTTTCCCACCCATACCTCCGAACCATTCACCAAGTTTACCTAACCACCCATCCACTCTACAGGCCTTCTCACTCCGTCCACAGTCCTCTTTAATCAGTCTACCAGGTCTTTCACTCAGGCCACTGACCTTCGCACTCATTCTACCGGCCTTCTTACCCAGTCTAAAGGCCCTCTCACTCTGTCTACCGTCCCACTTACCCAGTCTCCTGGCCCACCCACTCACTGATAAAATCTCGTAAATGTAGTGGAAATGGCTGCCTTCAAATCTTGTTTTCACTTAAGGGTTATACCATAGATGGCTAAAGGAGCCGACATCAGGGGGGTATCAGAGGGAATATTTTGGCTAGGCTAAAGGAGGGGTATAAGGGAGTAATATTTAGGGACCCAAAATTGCCTAAAACCACATAAAACGACAATTTTTAGCCTTTTTCTGTTGTATATGAATATTTTCAGTCTTATTTAAACTTATTATATTAAAATTTATTTTAAGGATTTTTTGTTTCAGGGGGGATTTTGAAATACCCCCTCATTTAGCCATCTATGGTTATACATATTTTAAAAGTAATTTATTTTAATAATTAAATATTAAATATACATTTAAATGTAAGTGATTCACATTATTAATACTTAGTAGGTAAGTCTCTTCTTAGGTAGTGGCGGATTTATTGATATTGTTATTTTTAGATAAATTTATGATATAAAGAATTGATTGGTAAAATTTTTATCGGCATACGGATATCTGTTCCTGTATTATTCGGCCAGGTAATATTGCCATTTAAAGCTTTAAAAAAATAAGTTTTGAACTATTTGTAATAAAAGTCTTTGTTTTACTCATTTTTAAGTTCATTTTCATTTTTATTAATACATGTAATGTTAAAAAATTCAGGTTCACAAATAATTATACATTTTTTTAAAATTTGTTAATATTACTGATAAAATAGTTCAAAACTTATCTTTCATTAAAGCTTTAAATGCCAATATTATCTGGCCGAATTTTACGGAAACAGATATTCATATGCCGATAAAAATTTAACCAATCTATTCTATATGTCATAAGCTTTCTAAATATACCAAGATCATTAAAATTAGCCACAACCTAAGAAGAGGCTTACCTACTTAGATTATATCTTATATTAAAAATAAAATGCCAGTGGCACTAAAATAGCTATATTTACTACTTAATTTTAGGGATTTATTGTTTCAAATTTTTTAAAAGTGATAAAAGTGAAAATAAATTGTTGAGGTGAATTCACTTCATTTCTCGTGTATAAAAATCTTGATAACTTTCACTAAACTTTAACTTAAGTCAAGTAAAATGAAGTGAAAATAAATTCACTTTCGGTTTCTATTTTGTGATATGAATTCTTTGAATTAGTTTTTTTCGGTTTTCAAATAAAAAGAAGTTTCATTAAATTTTTTTAAACACAATATATTTTAAGGGAATTGTTAAAAAATAACATGATAATTTGTATTTTCTTTTAAATTATTCATATCCATTCTTTTTTTTGTATTAAATTAATTTTATTTTGTTTTACAATTATAAATTTAATAATTAATTTAATATGTATTAATAAATGGTTTTTATTGTTTTTAGCCATTTTTTTATGTGTCGGCTTTGAAATGAAAAATAAGTTTTGATTTAAAGCAAAAATGGCTAAAGGCTAAAGCCGCTCTTAGGTTAGTCTTATAAACCCCTTGTGGTATATTGAAATAACTCTCCCTTTAGCCATCTCTGATTAAAATTATTAAAAACAAAAATAGAATACATTCACTAATTAAATATAGTAAAATAAATTCATAAATACAGATAAAATCAAAAATAAAGGTTGAGTTGAAGTGACCATGTTTACTTTCTTATATTAATTTAAATAAAAAACTTTTTATTTTATAGAATTTTTGAGAATAATTGAGTGAAACAATTAATGTTAATTATGAATTAAAATAAACAAGAAATATTCTAACTCCACCATATTTTACTTTTGATAAAGTAATATCTTTATTCTTATTTTTAGATGTATAAATTTATATGTATAATATCTTTACATGGATAAAATTTATGAAAGCTCAAATACTTTGAAATACACATCAAATTTTGAAAAATCTATTGAACATTAATTAATTATCTATCAAATCTTAACAAGCCTTAATCACTAATTATTTTAAGAATTAAATTAGGTTAATATTTAATAAATTCTCAGTTTAAATGTCAAGGGAATAATTATTTGTACTTAAAGTTATATAAGGTAAAATACAATATTTTGAACTAACAAAAAGGTCAATCAATAAATTTGTATCTCCTTTGGGAGAAATATATTCAATTTGTTTCACACTATGAAAATGTTAATTAACCAGCTGTTCTTCCATAACTATAAAATTTTCAAATCCTTTGCATTTAAACGACCACATTATCATCAAACTTAGCGTTTGAGTGAAGTACTATCAGAAGGATTCTCTAGAAGAGTGTTTGATTTATTAATAACACTTATCATATAATTTATATTCTTTTTCAAGTTTATATAAATTTATCTTACTTTTCTAAAATAATGACAAAAATGATAAAAATAAAATTAAAATTTTATATAAAATAGATTTTAAATTATGATTTTTACTTAAGATATTCATTAAACATATTAAACAAAATGAATACAAAAATAATATAATAAATTTTATATGTTTCTTTGTTATGAGAAATTAAGTAAATGTAAAATAGAGAAACTAAATAAATGATCAAAAGATGTACAATCGGTGAACACTTTTGATTTGGAATTCTGTAAAAATAATTACATTTAACACATTTTGGTTTAGAAATAACCGAATAACTATATGATAATAGAATTGATGTTATGTTGTCTTCAATTCTTTGAAATAATAAAATCCTTTAGTTTTTCAATTTAGGACTCTATGGGAGGTATACTTTTAAACGGTATATAAGCTATTCTTTAATCTGTGCCGACATAGATTAACTTTCAAACATAACTTTAAAAAAGATTTTATATATTAGAATTAAATTTAGTAAATTTAAAGTTTTTAAATTGTCATAATTACCATATTTACCATTGGTTATATCTACTAAACACATATTCATTCACCACTTCATAGAAAGTTTCCAGGGATATTATATCATATAATACATGGCTTTTTATATTAATATATTTGAAGAATTATTTTCTTCAATAAAAGTATTCTTTTTCTTAAGAAATCAATTAAATGGTTGCAAACAAATGGATATCAAATTAAATTGACTATGTGCAACAAAACAGTTAATATTCTTAACTTGCAATTTATCCACAAATAAATTAAAACAAGAATAAATAATTTTTATTAACCTTAGAACAGCCGCGTGTGAGTTTAACTCACACATACCAATAAACTTTTAAGTTTTATAAAATCTGTAAACATTTGATCTATGATCGTTTTTGAATTTTCCTATAATTTTTAATCCTATGATAATTAATAAAAATTATATAATTATTGTCTACTAATTAACATTTTAAACTTAATTATTGAGATATTGAACTCAAATCACAATATGTTATAATCAAAGTGGGGACTTTTATATTGAAGATTATAATGAAAGCTTTCTATATTCAAGGATAAAAGTACGTTCAAATTTCAAATGACTCGATAAGCATTTTATTAATAATTATCAATCTATAAAAAAAACCTTGATTTATATCTCAGCAGATATTTATGAATGATTCAAATTAAGCTTAAATGACTAACGTTTTTTAAAAGTAATCCCTCAAATATAAAACTTTAATAAATATTAACTAATTTTTTCTTTCATTAATTATGGTGAATTTTAACACGTTCCGTTTTACAGATTTAATCTTTAATTTTCATTATAAAAGTGCCCATTCTGGTTATAATTTTATTCAATAGTATTGTAAAAATCATAACAAAACTGTTTGTGATAACTGGTCATTAATAGGTGATTAAAAGATCAATTCAATTTTAATTAATAAGTAATAATTTTCATCTAAATAAATAATAATAATTAATAATTTTATTAATTATTTATATGATCTAGATAGGTTTGCTTAGGTGTGGGTAAAACTCACACGCGGCTGTTTACGTAGGTTTTTTTACGCTGCTGTGCTAAGGTTAAAGAAATAATCAAATTTTCTTTAATACATTAAATTTATATATCCTGAAATTTCATCAGAACTGATAGTATCTAGAGATGGCTAAAGAAGCCGAACTCAAGTTTGGATAGAATCACTTTATGAGAAATCATTTCAGGCAATCACAGATTTAAATGATCTTGGTATAAATAGTAAGGTTATGATCACTGACAGTCATCTCTAACACAGGTTGTTAGGACGCTGTTCCCATAGAGAAAAGACGCTGATTTCATGCATTTGTAAGCATATATCAGTACACACAGAGGGTT
>JAQFZM010001977.1:0-15471 GCA_034695785.1 Galumna obvia | reverse complement strand
TAGAGAAATTTTAATGAGAAATTTCTAGAAAGTTTCTCATAGAAAATTTCTCAGAAATTTCTCTTTTGCGAACACTATATAAAAGACAAATTTTTATATATTTTTTTAATATAAAATTCATGATATCAAAGAAAGATAAATGCTTATTTAAAAAACATTAAGCAAAACATTATGAATTATATTCTTTTAAACAAAAAATATAAGTTTTAAAACAAACCGTTTAATTTGTATTATGATATTCATTAAATTGTATCAAATTATGAAACTTAATACAGTCTATAATGCATTTTAGTATTCGTCAATTATTTTAATCCGTTTAAATTATAATTTTATTGGTAATAATAATTAACTTTTCCTTTCTTATTTTGAATAAATTATAAACAAGTAACATGATTAAAATATTAATTGTTTATAAATTTTTTTGTTACTGTTAAATTTATTATATTGAAAAAGAATTTAACAGTTGAAGTAAACATGTTTCCTCGATTTAAATTATCTTAGTAGGTAAGTGTTTTCTTAGGTAGTGACGGATTTTAGTGATCTTGGTATCTTTAGAAAGTTTATTACATTTACAATTGATTTGAAATTTTTTAATCGGCATATGATTATCTGTTCCCGTAGAATTCGGCCAAGAAATATTGGCATTTAAAGCTTTAAAAAAGATATATTTTAAACTTTTGGTAACAAAAATATTTCTTTTACTCATTTTTAAGTTCATTTTCATTATCATCAAAAAATTCAATGCTCAAAAATTCAGGTTCAATTAAATATCATACAAGGTTCAAAATATTTTAGTATAATTGATAAAATAGTTTAAAATTTATATTTTTTAATGCTTTAAATTCTAATATTACCTAGCCGAATTCTAAGGTAAAAGATAACCATATGCCGATAAAAACTATACCAATAAATTTTTTATATCATAAACTCTCAAAAGATAACAAGATCAATCAAATCCGTCATTAACTAAGAAGAGACTTACCTACTTAGTTTCTTTTGGTAACTTAGGTCTCATAAAATTGTTTAGCAAAATCGTTTTCGGTTAATGACCATCTGTTCCGGTGAAATTAGCAAGAACAAATAGTTTAAAATAAACTTGAAAGGTAAATTTTAGACTAATTTGTCATTAATAAATGCAAAAATTGAAAGTGTTAGACCTATTTATTTAACTTGAATATTTAAAACTAGAAAATTTTCTTTATATGAATGAATATCAATACTTTTTTTAATCTAAAATATTTATGTATAATATAAACGTTAAAATTTTTAAACTACTTTATAAATGACAAATTCATTCAAAATTGATCTTGAATAAAGCTATTACACTAACTAGGAAACTTCTCGGACGCGATCATGGATTTTGATAAAAAGAAGTTCATGGTTTAATTCTTTATGTCTAACTGATTCCGAATTTGAAATTAAATTTGCGTATGGCCACTCTAAACACCAACAAATCTTTGTAAAAATTTTTGAAAAATTTCTAATTAAGCTTTCAAAAGATGTTTAAATATTAAACTTTAGCAAGATGAATAAAAAATTTAACTTTAATGAGTAAATCAATTTTACTATAAAAACTTTATTGATTTTTATATGAGACTATTTATTAGTTGAAAATCATTTTCCACTTACCAAGTCTATTAAGCACAGTTTTTCAAACTAGTTAAGTTTTAAGGTTTTTGAAAGCTATTCTAAAGCTTTATTAGAAATATTTCAAAGATTTTGATCATAGAATTTTAGTAGTTATAATGGTAATACGCATATTTTAGTTTCAGATTCGGAATAAGTTAGTCATATAGAATTTAACCATGGTCTTTTTTTATCAAAATCCATTACTTACTGGGTGAGTTACCAGTTCTGGCTCGCAAAACCAAAACGCCCACATTACCCCTTGTTGTACCAGAAGGCCGTTCGCTGCTCAACCAGTCTTGGAGCTCTTGCACTCCGTAAGTCACCCCTTTGAGCCTAACACCTTAAATATACCTTTAAACTCAATTAAAATTAATTATATTCAATTAATTTCAAAATAAATACAAAATAAACTATATTTTTGACTAACTTTAACTCAAATTTCTATTTGAAACTAAATTTAAAACAATATATTCAAATCTTGACTTTAAATAAACTCAAATTGAAATATTTTATACATATAATGCATTTATTTGGAGTTCAATGCTTTGATAAGACATATTCAAAAGGATTATTATGATAATTGGATTTTGATATACTTTTAAATATTTATCAGTTCAATAAACTCCAAATAAATACATTTAAAGTATAAAATTTCAATTTTTTTTCATTTTATTAAAATATATATTTTATTTTTTAAATATAATTGTTTTTTAAGTTTATTGTTTTGTGTGTATTTGTATTAATGTTTTTTTTATGACACGTGACTTTTTTCTCGTCTCTGATCATTAAATAAAACAAAATAGTAATAAAAACATAAACAGCAAAAGGAATTATAAATTTAGTTGAATTTAATATCTATATAAATATATTTTTATAATTTTCATTTTTGTTTTATAAACAAAATAAACAAATATTGATAATCACCAAACTAATAGAAATTCTATCTTTTTTAATTTATAAGTATTCTTTAATTATTTTCAAATATAAAGTCAACTTCATATATATCTGGGACAGAAAAACAAGGTGTAATTTTTAAACTCCTTTATGAATTTCAATGTGATTTTGAACTCGTATATTTACACTCCCCCGATTGATGAATATGATGTTTTTTTATTTAACAAGAATTTTAAGGGTTTCAAAATTGTAAAAATTTAGAATTGTATTTTTAGTTTTACATTACCTAAAGTTTGATGCACTCTGGAGAGTTTATCTTAATTTTGGTCAAAAAATGGTAAACAACATATTTCATATACTTATAATATTCTATTGAAAAATCATAAAATATTTAGGAAAAAACCTTATCAATTTTTCAATAAGGTTGTCTCATATCACTTTTTGCTAACAATTTTGATATTAAATTTATCACAGTTTTCTTAATTCTTAAGCGATTTTAATGATCTTGTTTTCATTTAAAAGGTAATAAAACTCTCGTAAATATGGTATAAACAGAATAAAAATATATTGTAACATTATTTTTTAATTTGACAAAAATAGTTTTTGAGAACCCTTATATTTGATTAAAAAATATTACTTTATTTAACAATCGGGAGAGTTGATGAATGTGTGTTCAAAATATCATTGAGTTTGATCGAATACTTTTTAAATAGAGCTAGTTTAGTTGTCCCAGTTAGATTTGTGGAAGACTGTATGCTTACAAAACTTAAAAAAATTACTTAGGATAAATATTTATAATATTTTATAAAACTTATTGATATTTATTTTTAATTAAACAAATGTATTTTTTCTTTAATGCTCTATTTTTAGTTTTAAAAAGAAGATTATTGAAAAATAATAGTTTGAATTAAGAAAATTTATTTATATAAAAAAATATTGTCAATAAAACACATTTTTAGAGTATATGGTATTTCCATAGACTAAAGCTTTGTATAAAAATGAAAGTTAAAACGCAATATTTGAATTTATTGTAGAAGATAGAAAAGATTCTAGTATTAACCCCTGCAAATATTTTTTTTTAAAAAGTATACATAAAAACGATATTCTTATTTATTTTATATATTGCTTACCAATAATTTCGATCAACTATTCAATAATATTCTATAGGTAATCATTTATTTTAAAAGTTTTTCTATTTTTATCAAATGTTTCGACAGTTATCTTTTAATCATCAGTGTTAAAAGTCTTTATAAAATTTCTCAATCATAGATATTTTGTGGAAGTTATTTTGGATATTGTGTAAGAATTAATAAATTTATAAATATTTATTACTAATATAATGACAAGAAATTTGAAATAAACTGCAATATTATTTTTAATTATTTTAAGAATTATCACAAACATACTATATTTATTATTTGGTTAATTCACTAAAACTATATTGTTTTCTTAATCAAGTAAAATAATTTATTAAATAAAAACTTGTTTAAAATTCCAAATAATTTTCATAAATTTTTTTGAAAATGTTCATTTAATAAAATTAAAATGTTTATTCACCAAGTTGAATTTAATAATACATATAATTTTATAAAAGTGTAAAATATTTGCCTACATTCAAAATTATCGTGGAAATAGTGCCATTTAAATGACCAAACTTCGATTTTTCAATTTAGTGAACGTCGGAATTTCTCTATATAAAAATTTGTCTGACAACCCTTCCAGTTGAAATCTTCTTATTTAGGGTTCTCTTTCAGGTTCAAGGAAGATGCCTGAGTTGGTGTTTAGAACCTCCATATTTTAAAAATTTCCAATTTCAATAACAATTTTGTACTATTATTTATGTTTAGAAATAAATTATTTTTAAAATAAAAATTTTTTAACAAAACGTTCAACCTTTTATTCCTGAAAATTTTTAATATATATTTCATTAAGAATAAAAAATAATAAGTAAAAATGTTTTAAATATAAATAAAATATACAATTTAGGATAAAACTTCCCTGAATTAAATAAACTTTTATAGATTTTGAATTAATAAATATATTTTAAAATGGTTTAAATTAATTGATCATAAATAATACGGATTTATGATAAGTATTTAAAATAATTTTATATCATTATAAAATTATGTTATGTAAATGTTAGCCTAAACCAATACTTTTTATTCAATAATTTTATATAATTCTGAAAGAATAAAAGGCTGGTTGATTAAACACCAAGATAATTGAAGTCGGATAACAGACAAAAGAGCATTCCTGGTTTGAAAAACAGTTGTGATCGAATATTCTATTAGCAAGCATGGTAAAAGACCGAGGTCAAAGGGGGGTATAAGGGGAGGGTATTTTGAAAATGATCCAAATTTGCTTAAAAACACAAAACATCAATTTTAGGGTTTTTCTGACTTATATGACATTATCAGTCATATTTTAATGAATTTTATCAAAATTAATGCACAAAACTAAGAATTTTCGGTAAAAAAAGCAATTTTGTAAAATTTTCCAAAATTTTGAGGACCAAAATTTGAGCGTAAAAACATGATTTTTGAACATTTTATGATTTATTGAAGTTTTCCTTTAACTTTCTTCAAATTTTCTGTAAACCTTGGATTTTTTACCTTATTTTTTTCTCTTTTATGCCCAATTTTACGAATTTTATCCTCTTTTTTCTTCTATTTCAATAGTGAGAAGATACTCTAACTCTTGTCTAGGGGGGGTATTTTTCGGATTTTTAGCTTCAAGGGGGGGTTTCCGAAATACCCTCCCCTATATGCCATCCCTGCTAATAGCCTATTCCTATAAAAATCTGTAAACATAGATAGCTTATTTTTTGGTGATATTTCAATTATGTAAGTTAAAATAAAAAATTTTGTTTCTTGTAACTTTTTGTTTAAACTTAAAACAAAGACGCAATAAGGTATCATATTTGGCAAATTTAATTGAATTATTCAAATTTTAAATTTTCCAGAAGTTTTAAATAACTTAAGCTTTTTATAAACTGCAAATAAAATTTAAAATTTGATTTTATTTAGTGCTAAATCCTAAATTATTATTTTTAGAGTCAAAGATAACAGGTTATTATTTTAAAAATTAATAGTCACCAAAATTATTTTGGTTTGATTTTATTCATTGAATTTGAATTAATATATTTGGAATCTGTATATTTGTTTGTTTTAATTAAATTCAAATTTTATAATAGTTCCTGACCCAAAATGAACCGGATTATCACTTAATAATTACAAATAACATGTATACTTTAAAAATAATTTTAATAGAGGAAAGAACTTATTGCTTTAAAAAAAATTTTTGATGTATTCGTTTTGAGTAAATTTAAAAAAAGTGTTAACACAAAACTCGAATCAAACAAATTAATTCTTCATATTATGTTTTATTTTTTCACAATCAAAATACCTAGATGTCTTGTTATAATAAGATATAAAAACGGTAATTCTAACTCCAAATAATTTTTATAATAGCTCTAGTGTTAACAAAAATTTTCCTTAATGTTAACGTTATTGTTAAAGTAGCTAAAGTAACGACTAAAGTTACCAGATATGAACAAACCTTTCTGCTCAATGTCCAAAAATTGCACAAAAAATCATAAACGGTCGATTTTAAAATTTTTTATGATGCATATAACTGTCATTTATCATATTTTAAAATATTTTATCTTAATTAATGCTAAAACGAATAATTATTAACAAAAAATATATTTTTTTAAATTTTCAAAAAAAATACTCCAAATTTTTCATTTAAAAACTAATTTTGTAAATTTTATTCGATTTTATTAAATTTTATCTTATTTTTCATTAAAATTATAATTTATTATTTTCTTAATTTTAGAAGTATTTTTAAAGTAGCTCATTAAATTGAATTAAAATTAAATATTAAATATAAATGTATTTGTCTAATTTGTTGTTTTAGTCCAATTGATTTATTTTAAAATTTTTATTTATATTTTAAAAAATTATAATATTTATTTACAGTTTACAATAAATTTTAATTTTTTTTATTTAGTTTAATCCATTTTTATTAATAAATATTTTATTTATAATTATTCACTTATTTTATATCAAAACTAAAAATATTAATTATTTATGTTAACTTTATAAGATTAATAAGTTAAATTTATTCCTAATTTTAAAATTTATAAGAATATATTCAAATAATATTTGATTTATCTTACTACCATCAGGCCTCGATCTTGGCCAATTGACGGGGTCAGCAAATTTGCTTACCAAAATCGAGTTCTGCCAAAATCAAAAATTTGTTTAAATAAATTGTTTTATTTTAATATTAGGTAATAATCATTAAATCAGTAATTTTGGATTGTTTTGCAAATGTTTCGATATTATTATAGATTTGATTCTCTAATTTATTCCAAAACTTAAATTAAAATTCATTTTGACTATATTTTCCTTAATAATTTGGGAAAAGTGATATTAAATTTAAAGGATCGACTGATTTGATATCTGATTCCTTTTCATTTGTTCATTTAATTAATATTCGTTTCAGAACCATTATTCCCCGTAATCATTAGTTACTATATTCTCAATTATTTATCAACAATTTTTAATCAAGAAAAACAGTCATTGAAATCAATGTCATCAAAATAACCATTTTCTTTAATTTGTAAAATTTCATGAGTTATACTTTCTATAGTTTTTGTTGAGATGTTTCATTTTAAAAAATATTTACTTTGATTTTAAAATACTCAATATTATATAAACACTACTTTTTTTGGCAAAAATCGAGAAAATTTATTTGTTTTTTTGACTAAAATTGAGAAATTGTTACTGATTTTTTTTAAAAAGGAAAGGACCGAAGTCCATCCCTAAACTAGGAAACACAGGTTATAGCTGTGGGGAAACAATAGAAAGAGAAAGCACTATTGCAAACTTGGATAGAGGAGACCGTCCCCTCTTCCCAAGCAGGTCCACAGCCATGTATTCAGATACCGCCGGTGGCCCTAACCATCGCTCTTGTTACTTATACAAGGTACGGTTGTTTAGACCCTGATAGCCGGGGGATGTGCTCATATTTTAATAGGCGCTGCTTCTTCCTCCGGATGTAACATATAGTGAAAATACACACCATATTCTACTCATATCTTAACCTTGAATACTTGGTCCGACCCCGATTCTTTGCCAGAAAGCAGCTTTATTTACCTAACACTGGAAGCACGTAGTGCCACCTGCTGGGAATAAAGTGCGCCCTTCCCAGGTCCGAACACGCGCCTCAAAGTTCATCATTAAAGCCTCTAACCACTTCGCCACACTCCACTCCAATTGTTACTGATTTTGACTAAAATTGAGAAAAAGTTGCAGTTTATGACTGGGAGTTTAGTGAACGAAATCAAATAGATTTCTATCTAATTTAGATTTAAAAGTTAATTTATACTAATTATATACACTCATTCGGAAAATTAGTGACAGTCGTTTTTTTCCTCTTCTTTAATATTAGAGATACCTAAATTATTAATAAAATCAATGAAAATGTTGTATTTTTAAAAAAAAATTTTATATGCCTTGGGTAATTTCCAAAATTTTATAAAATAATTTCTAGAATAAATTAAATAGTTACTATTAACTAAGTTACAGTTTGAAATTTTTAAAATTTTTTTTGGAAAAGTTTGTAATTTTAAATTTTTATCTAAAAATTATTTAAAAAGTAAAATAGAAATATGGTATTTTTCTATTGTAATTAATTTATGAATAATTTTTAAAATTAAATAAAAAAATCAAAATTTAAATAATGAGTCAATTTTAGTTCACGCTTAATTAACTTTCTTTTTTTCAGTGCTTCAATGACATAATAAAATGTTTCAAAAAGTTTAAATAATTGTAAAATCTTATTTTTAAACTAGTTGATTAAAAGCCATAAAAAAGTAAATTAGAAATATCAAATATATAATATTTGGCATTTAATTAAAATATTTTAACAAATAATTAATAAATAAATATTAAACAAAATTTATAAAATATATTTATTTAATAAAATATACATATAAATTATAAATTGAATGTACTTAAAACTTTAAATAAAATAATTTTATTAATAATTTGATATAATTTAATGATAAATTATAAATTCAATATTTAATAAAAGTAACTTAAAATATTTTCAAATTTCAATATTATAATTATTTAATTTAAAATCAACTAAAAATTCAATTTTATCTTATATAAAACCTTAGATAAGATTATAATTTATAACAATATAATTTAGTTAAAAATAATTAGTATATGCTAAATCTCGTGAATTAAAATATTCAGTTCTATAATATTTGCAATTATTGGTCATTACTTTACTCAATGTTAAACGCATAAGTGAGTATTAATTGAATGCATTTTTGGATAATTATTTAGTCTATGGTTTACTATCAGATAGTGAACACGTTTTTTGTAATTTTGTTTATTTAATAAAATCGTTTGTTTTTGAAATAAGAGTTCTATTCATTTGTTTTTAAATGGTGTTCAATAACATATAGAAGAGTAGTCAAATATTTAGGTGAATTGAAGTGCGGATAAGTCGGTCTAAAGCTTACGACCGCAGACAACCGTCGAATAACTCCGGAAGTGACCAAAGGATTTCAGTCAAAAGGTTAGGTTTTGTCCACTTTTCAGAGTGAGTGAATTGAAATCAGACTCAATACAAACGATATTTTAACCTATAAACAAATTGCGAGACGGCGGCAATGGTCATAAATAGGAAGTACCAAGGTCTTGGGGCACTCACGAGTAGCCAATTCTTAACAAAACAACAGTAACACAGGTCAGATTGATCAAGGATACATTTGGCCTAGTTACATATTGTTATCAAGAGAAATAATATTGATATATTTTTCAATTTTATTTTTATCTAAAAATCTTTTAATTTCTTTTTATGATATCGTCATCCTCTATAATAATAAATTATTAAATATTACATAGTAATATTTAAACATAGTGTTACGTCACTGAACTTACAATTAAATGAATTATTGTTTAAATGTAAAATTTGTTACTAGAAAAATTTAAAATAACTTTTCCAAGATTAATTAAGCTAGAATGAATAAATTAAAACAATATATATTGATTTTATTAAAGATTTTTAATTAAAAGATAAGAAAATTGAGTAATTTTGAAGTGATATTTTTTGCATTCTTAAAGACTATTAAAGAAAGTTGTATATAAAATCAATTCATTTGGTCTAAGGAAAATGTTGACCATATCGGTTCGTTGACAAAAAATCTTTATTAAAATTTTAAAATTTTATTTATTTTATTTAAATTTCTTATATATGAACTGGACCTAAAATTGTATTGATTATACAATTATACATACAGTTTATGTCCACAAATAACTATGAATTTTATTTTATTAAATATTAAATAAATGCTGCCAAAATTATCAAGAAAAATTTAAGACAAACATTTGTGGAATATTCAAAATTTATTTTATATTTTCAAATTCAATAAACCATTTCAAAATTAAAATTAATTTAATTGAATAAAAAATTATAAAATATATTAAAATGGTTTATAAGTTTAATAAATTTATATAATTTATTAATAAATATTAAATTATTTAAATTTTGTTTTATTGTATCTATCTATAATTTCATTTTACAAAAAACCTTATTAATAATTAGTGTAATTGTTTTGTTATATAGTTTTTTTTAATCTTAGATATAATTTTGTCAAATTTATCTAGAGCATCGATAGTATAGTTATTTATGAAATCAATAATCTATTGTAATCTTTTTAAAAATATTAGCTTAATTAAATTTATCCATAAATATCAACATAACATGAAAGCAATCAAATTATTATAGCCTTCAGAAGTTTTTGTTTTAGTTTTTTTTATTTGAAAGTTTTATTCCTAATGCTTACAATATTAATTTTCAAAATTTTAACTAGAAAATTATCTACTTTGTCACATTTATAATTATTTAATATTTAGCTTATTCACATTTTAAATTTCTGTATATAATAATTAAATATTAATTTTAATATTTACTTTAATATAAAAAAATTAGAAAAATTAATTTTAATTATGTAAAAATTAAAAAATTAAACAAACTTTTGTAAATATAACCTATAAAAATATAATTGATTAAAGAAATATCTGTCGCTTAAATTCATAACCAATATATAAAATGAATTTATATTTAAAATATTACACGAATTACAATATTTTATAAACTGCAAATAAGTTTAAAAATTTGATATGATTTAGGGCTTAATCTTAAATTATTTTATTTGGAGTCAAAAAGAACCGGGAATATATTTTTTTTTTAAAATAATAGGAATAAAAATTATTTTGGTTTGATTTTATTTATTCAATTTGAATTAATATAGTTGGAATTGTTATATTTGTTCGTTTTAATTAAATTCCAATTTTATAATAGTTCCTGACCCAAAATGAACCGGATTTTCACTTAATAATTACAAATAACATGTATACTCTAATAATAACCTTTATTGGAAGAAAGAACCTTTTGGGTTAAAATATAATTTTTGATATATTCCTTTTGAATAAATTTAAAAAAAGTGTTAACACTTAACTCGAGTCAAACAAATTAATACTTCTTATTATATTTAATTTTTTCACAACAAAATACCAAGATATCTTGATATAATAAAATATAAAAACAGTAATTCTAACTGTAAATATTTTATATAATCACTCTAATATTAGCAAAGGGTTTTGGTTGATGTTAATGCTGTTGTTATAGTTGCTAAAGTAATGACTAGTGTTACCAGACATGGACAAACCTTTCTGCCCAAATGGAGTTGGGTAATTAAGGAGGTAATGATTGTAATTATAGATAAAAATATTTGAAAATATTTTTAAATTACAACACATTTTAAGAATCTATTTTTTTTAGTAAACTTTTTACTACTTATATCCGGTTTAATAATCACTATTGAAGAGCTATTCCTTGTTATTCAAATCATTAATTATTTAATGTAAAAACTTTTTCTGTGCTTAAAAACTGTGAATAAGATTAATAATATTAATGAACAAATGGATCAGAATTTATGTGATTAAACAGATGTGTTTTACCCCAAAGATTTTGAAGGCATACTTCAAGAGTCCTGAAAATACCACCAAATAGTTAATGAAGATATTAAGACAAATGACTTTCAAATTAAAAGTTTTTTTTAAATTATAATAACATGAATGCTATGCAAGCGTTCGATCACTTAAACGTAACCTTGAAATGGAAGAAAGAAATTTCTGTTAAACGATATTTAAGTCAATTAGAAATCGAAATATTCCAATGCAAGAGTATTTTCATCTGAGGAACGGGAGAGAAGACCTGTTTTTTATTCTAAAGTCACACATTAATTGCAGAACTTGAAAGGATTGTCCATGTATTTGTCTATTAAGATGGGAATTGATTATCTTAAATAATATGACAATGTTTATATTATATAGCTATGTTTCATTTTACTTTAAAATAAGCCCTGCACATATTTTATACAGGATAATATTGTGGCCACTTTTGAAAAATTAGGCCAAATGTCAAACGCCAAAAGCTATACTGTAGTAATGGATGTGTCCATAGCTGGACTATTTAATGTTGATATTAAAATATCTAGATTCCTAATTACAACAATGGAAAAACATTACACAGAAACCTTTAAATGAATTTTAGTTATGAATTCATCCTAATGACATAGTTTGTGAAATATGTAATAATATGTCAGTTAGTTGTGAAAAGAATGACATTCTGTTATTCATCAGAATTTGCATTAAATAGTGTGATTTCATTTTAAAATTATTAGGAAGTAAATATATCTATTCACTTTTATATACTATAAAAAAAATAATTTATTAATAATATTTAACTCTATTTTTTATCCTTTTTGATTTGAGTCCATATAAATAATAATATTCATTCAACAGATTTTAGAATTAAAAAATTCTAAAATAAATCGATTTATTAAAACCTGTAATATAATTCCTAATAATTGTTAAAGTTATCATAATTATTTAAAAAATTATAATTGGAATAGATTGTCAAATGTAATTTTTTAGAGTATATTTAAATATTATATTAATTACTAATTATTAATTTATAAAATTAAATTCTACCTTTAAAGAATACTTTAAGAGTTTCTCTATTTCCTAACAAATAAAAAAATTTATAATTTTTTTAATATTAAAGTCAAACCGATATTAAATCGCGAGTATTCGTGATTTGAATCCAACAAATATTTCAAGAGTTGAGATATGCGAGACTAGTCTTCATTGAGATTTCATGCGAATTAAGAGTCGACAGAATTTATCTTGCGATCGATTGCATCTTCTGCAAAAATCGGAGAAATAAAGAAAAGCGCAAATCTTTATTACAAGCGTTAATTCCATATATTCAGACATACCGATTGACCTATCTTGAGCTGAGAACAAATAATTTGGAGATCAAAAATATTGTTAGTATTTGTATAATTCGTGAAGGCATTGATTGAATCTTCGTTTAGGGTGAGAAATTATTAGAAAACTTTTTCCAAAAATATAGTTTATTATAATTAATAAAACATTTCATTTAAAACTTTATTTACTTTTTCAGTTCCCATAAACAGCATATGTTCCAAACCATGAGTCAACTTTGAGTTTATTCTTGAGTACAATTCCTTTGTATTTGCAATTTTCTTCATTTGGTTTAATTATGTTTTCAAAATTATAAATAATTTGTTTATAAATAAAAGACTTAATTTAATATAAATATTTTAATATAAAATAATTAATAAATTCTTATAAGAGTTGACAATCGGTTTGTTATGAGATGTCTTTCAATTGTATTGGATTTTCATAACTTCAGTAAAAATTTTTTAACTAGACAATTTAATCTAGATTCTCCAATGTTGTCACTATAATGTGTTTATTTTAATAATTAACACATTAATATTTGTAATACTTGTAATAAATATATAATTTACTTTTAATACAATATTATTTTGCATGAGGGATATTTTCATGTAAGTCTTAACCCTGTTATATAGTACAGGTAATTAATTTGAAAGACATTTGTTTTAATGTTTCCTGCATCAATTATATATTATTTTTCAGGATTTGTGTTACAAATGTCCAAAAAGAATTTGTTCAGCTCAGGTATAAATTAATTGAATTTCGAAATAATTTTAACATAATTATTAATTACAGTCGATTGGGAATATATTTATTATTAATATTCTTAATAATCGATTCAAAATCTATATTTTATCGATCAAAAATATTTTTCATTTATAAAAATAAATTTCTTTTCATAGCAATAATGCATTTTAAATGTTATTCAATAACATTTTAGCAAAAGCTATGACACTATATGTTGTGAAATTTCATTTGAAGTATGTAACTTTTGTATTGGAAAGTAAGTATTACTAAATTTGTAATTTTATGATTGTTAATTTTAAAAATATTTATAAAACTTAATATGAATATTAAAAAAATTCCTAAATTTTAGTTATATTTATTGAATTTTATTTTTATGACGAAATTAATTGTCATATTTTAATATAATAATTTAATTTAGTTAATTATAATAATTTATTTTGAAATATCATATGTAAATTTTCAAGAATATTGTGCAATTTGTTGAAATAGATGAACCCTTGATATTGAAAGGTTTTTTTCTAAACATTTCTTCTGTTATTCAACAGAGTTGATATAAAATATTATGATTTCTTTTTACTATCATTGAAAAGTATTTATATTTATTCACTTTTATATATAGTTCGAAAGAAATTTATTAATAATATTTAATTCAACTCCTTATCCTTTTTAAATAATGTCTATAAAAATTAAAATATGCATTAAAGTTTTTGTTATTAGAAAATTTAAAAATAAATTTATTTTTTAAAACCTGTAATATAGATCTTGAATATTGTTTAATTTATCATTATTATAAATAAATTGAAATATTTGATATGTCGTGTCAACTGTAATTTTTAGAGTAGTTTTAAATATTATATAAATTATTATTAATATATTTATAATATTAAATCCTACCTTTAAAAAATATTTTAATAGTTTATTTATTTCCTAACAAATAATAGAGTTATATTTTTATTTCATATAAAATGAATCCGATTTTAAATCGCGAGTATTCTAGATTTAGATCCGACAAATACTTATAAATTTCTGTTATTTTGTTAATTACTTTATAAAATTTAATTAAAACTTTCTATATAGATTTCTATTTTAATTTCTTTTAGATTTTCGTTAAACAGTGGAATATTATATATACAGTCGTTTTCAATATAGGGGGGAATAATTCCTACAAGTGAAAGACCAATTTAACTAGGTTGGAGTTGGAATTTTCAAATCAAATTGATATAACTGATTCTATAATTATTCTAGTTTTGAAAATATACAAAAGTTTGATAATAACCATGTAATTCTTTAAAATATACTGATTTTTGTAAAGTATTCAAAAATAAGTCAATATTTACAAATCACCTTGTAATTCATAAACAATTTCAGATATTTTAAAAATTTCAAAGTTTTTTGTGTAAAATTGAAAATATAAAAAAGAACTTTCTGATGATTGAAATTAATTAACAGATTTTTATTAGAGAGTTAAAAAATTTATTTTTGTTGTCTTCTTAGAAATTGAATTAAACAAAAAATTTAAAAGATAATTTAATTCTGTTGGTTGCATAATAAAAATGATTAAATAACCTAAAACCATTTTTAAGGAATTTTAAAAATATTTTTATCAAATAAAGATTATTCACTTGGAAATATTAACTATTTTAAATTAACTAATTTTTCAATTATTTTTAGTTTCCTTTATCCGATTTCAATCCTAAAGATGTTTCAATAATAAAGAATTAAAAAAGTCGTTTTTAATTTAAAGGTAAAATATGAATTTTTGTTGAAACACTTTCCCAATGATTTTTAATTTTTAATTGACTATAAAAATTTTAATATACAAATTAACATAAAATTATTATTTCTTCAC
>JAQFZM010001976.1:0-15473 GCA_034695785.1 Galumna obvia | reverse complement strand
TACGAATTATTCAAAAAATTTACAAGATAATTTAAAAATATTCTATTTTTAGAAAATCTAGACAAATCCATATTTGGGTTTTAAAAATAATTTAATTCGCTTTAATATTAGAGGAACTAGAGCAAAATAACGAGTCTCTCCAATTTCAGAAACCACTGTATGTTCAACATTTTTCTCATACTAAATAAGCTGATCTTATTGGCACCTGCCTGTAATCATTAATGTACCATTCAGATTTATTAAATCAATATTTCTCATTAAATGATGCAACTTTTACATTGCTCAAATAAACTTCATTACTGGATGCTTAAAGAATAAAGATATTTTTTCATATTATTATTATTATTATTAAAATTGTATAATAAAATATAATTTTAAATTCCTTTGAAAATAAGAATAAGTTTTTTGAGGGAAAATATTTATGAAATGCTTTTATCTCTTGAAAAAAGTGTTGGCTATTATTCAATAAAAATTATGATAAAATGAATTTATGTTTCAAAAGATATAAAAACATATTTAATAAAATTCAACAGAAAAATCATAACAAAATAAAATTGACTCCTACTCTAGATCAGTTCAAATTTTATGACTCAATAATAGATATCTTTCATATTTTTCGATGTCTTGTATGTCTTCCATTAAAATCAATATTTGAATTTGTGCTCTTGGTAAACATAGAGCAAGTTAGACACAGCGTTAATAAAATAAGATAAACTAGGAAATTTAATAAACGGTTGGTCAACAATCATGTTAAAACAATGCTTTGGATGACTTGATCAATTATTTATCGGATAAAGCAATTTGGCTAATACACTCTTGGTGATTCTATGTAATTTTGCTTTTCCTTAAAAAAATGTTTTTAAACAAAATATTTTTCAAGCAAAGCGATAAAAAGATCTTGGTAAAAAACCTTTTAAATTGAGCTAATCTCAATTTTTTTAGTTTAATATTTTGTTTTTGTTTTTAATGGTTTTATTTTTTATGATTTTTTTCTATTCTTTTCTTTTAAATATTTAAAGAAATTCTTGAGAATCACTTCAATTAGATTTCAGTTTCGATATTCTTTTCAGACTTAATGTGATTAAACTCTTTATTAATAAAAGTTCGCCGAAATTTTGTGTTCATTGAGCTAATGGTCTGTCCCTGTGTTTCAAATTCTTCCTCGTCTTCAGATCTGCACACTTTAAAAGTGAGATAACATCTGTTGAGTAAAGATCTCAGATTCAACTGAAAAGTAAATACATATAAAAGTAAATAATTGAATGAAATTTAATGTTCGGAAAAATAGATGTTTATATACAGTCAGCCTTTGGTTTAACATCACTTAATTTAGCTAGGTGGACATTGATTATAAATAGGTACAATTTAGCCATCATTCGATGCATCCATGATCGACTAGGTACAAATTTAATTATCTTAATGATCTTAATTTAACTAGTTCAATTTCTTCTTATCATAATCTGATTATATCGAGGGTTGACTGTATTTTTGATAAAATGCTTACTCTGAAGTTTTCACTCATAAAACAATAGCAAATCGGGTTAACAGTCGAGTGAGCCATAGATATGAAGTGACACGAAAAGAATGAAACGATATAACAGACATATCCCATACGAGTCTTGACTTTTAGAAACTTTGGGTAAAACCAAACTAAAAGTGTGAAGACATGTATTGGTAGCCAACAGATAGCGAATAGCAATACGATAGTCATCAACATCTTTATCACCTGAGAAGTGGTTCAGATATTTGTATCAATAAAATGACATTTCATATGAAGAAATGTTTTTTTTTGGTTAAAGGATGAGGAAGTCATCTTCATCTTATTTTTTATGCTTGTTTTCCTATATCTACCACTACACGCAATATATTTGATGATGAGCAAGGTGCAATTGCTAACATATTAATATTGGCTTGTACAAATATTTATCTTTACTTTTCGATCGATTAATACCAAGAAAATATTGAAAGAGTTTTTCCTTAAGCTATAGATTTAAAAAAATATATAATATTTTCTTTTCAATATAAATGTATATTTTGTTTAATAATCAATTTTTTAGAATACCTTGCTTATTTATCTCAAATATGCATTTAAATAATAAATTAGAAAAATTAATAAATAATTAAATAACAAAACTCTGATAGTTATGTATTTCTGAAGAAAAGCAAATTTTATGAATCATTTAAACCTAAATTAATTTAAGCAAAGATTTATGTGCTTGCTTACTTTAATTAAGGTAAACGATTAGTAATTGTTATCAAAGAATCAAATAAATTATATACTAAAAAGAATCCTCTAATTAGGAAATAATAATAATAATAATTAAATTTAATTATTTTTGTGTTTCTGTTACTACTCTTCTGTAAGAAAATAATCAATACTTTTATCTTTTTGGTGATTTGGTTTTCATCCCGCGAACAGTCGGGGTTTCCAGGGATGACATGACGTAGTATATGATAGGCTATTGTCGAATAAACGTATACGAGTATAACCACCGGTAACGCGAATGTGACCATAAACACAACTAATGTGTAGATCTGACCACCGAACGGTTCCCACAATTCTTTACAGTTATAATACGAATCCCCGTTATATTGAAATTTTACGGCTCGTACTTGAAATAGTTGAGCACTGGCTGTGGCCACACCCAACAGCCATATAATCGATATTACAAACATTTTGTGTGAACGCAGCCAATGGAGTATTCGGGCCACTGAATACAGTGGGTGTACTATTGCAAAGTACCTAGATTATATAAAAAAGATTTATTAATGATTTTTTATACTATGGTGTACTTTTTTGCTCATTTTCAAATACACTTGCTAATCTAAAATTAAAGACTTAAAAATTGGAACTTTTGTTATATTTTAATGATTTTATAATTGAATTTTTTTATAAACAAACAAGGTCGTTTTAATCTGAATTTTTTTGTCCCATTTTGGTCTCTAATCTTAATCTCAAATATTAAACGAGAAATTTAAGTCAAAATAAATTTTATTTTCAATAACATAAAGATCATATTTTATATTCTACCTAGTTAAATAAATGTAATATATTTTTTGTTGTTGACAAAGAGATTACTTAATCTAGCTTATAGTGGGTTAAAACACACATTAAAAAGGTTTAATCTTGTACAAGGTTTGAAGTTCTTAGTATTGAAAATCTTGACAATAAGGAATATTCCTTGGTGTTGACAAATGACGTCAAACTCACAATAATTCATTTGAAATGTAAGTCTAAACTCTTGTTTACCTCCAAAACAAAGTTAAAGAGCATTTGTTTTTATTTATACTTGATTTCGACTTATTTGTTTCAAAGCAAGGCTATTTTCCTCTGGTAAATATTATTGTCAGTAAATATACCCAAAGGGTGAGCTATTTCTGTGATTAGTTCTCTATTTTGGTTATACACACTTTCGTTTTGTTTAATTTAGACAATAAATTTATGAACAAATTGTATAAAAGAATATATTTTTAAAAATTTATTATTGTTTACTATTTTTAGATAAATTTCAATGAAATTCATTAAATAATACAAAAATATTTGTTTTATTTTTATATTTTTACTATATTTATGTATAAATATAATATACCTTGAGCATCTTTAAATTGAATTCTGTTTCACGAATCAATAATGCAGTCAATAATAGTCTTAAAGCATTAATTAAATGTATTAAGCATGCTCATTTATCATACATTCTTTCATTTAAATAATACTATTTTAAATTCCATTAAATTTATTATTTATTATTTGAAATTCAAATTCAATGAACTATTTTCTACATAAATCTTTTCTTCCCCTTTCCATCTTCCCCTTTCTCTTTTCCCTCCTTTTCCCTCCCTCTCCCTTTCTATTGAATTTTAAAGAATTTATATTCTGCAGAAACTTTATATTATAATCTTGATAAAATTTTATAAGTTATATAAATTAAATTAAAATTTCTTAAATCAAAAATATTTTCAAAAAAGAATTGTATCTAAAAAAGTATTAAATCTTTGAATTCCAATTATTTTGATTTATATTAAATTCAATGAACTTATTTCTCAACGAATTTTTTAATTTACAATATATTGAGGGTTGAATGACATCCCAAAAATCATATTACAAAACATATTTACTTAATTAAAAATTTATCCATCAATTTGTTCTGAATATTCTTTTAAAAGAAAACGTTTAATGTTGTGATAACATCAGATTATATAAACATCAATATCACATTTGCTTGGTAATTCATAAATCAACCACAATTTTGTAATATATCATGGTCAATAGAAGGCATGTGTGGTCAATATAAGTGTGAAATGGAAACATTATTGCCTTAGACAATTTAACGATATGGGTAACATTTATAACATTTATTCTAGAACTAGTGTTGCCAACTCTACTTGATTTTTCCTTGAATTGAGTAAGTTATCCTTGATCTTTGGTAATACTATTCAAGGAAATAAAAAGTTTTTTTTAAATTGTCAGTAAAATTTACTTGAGTTCACAAAATAACTCATAAAATGTATTATAAATTGTAAGATAAAGTCCTAAACTTTAATTTTTGAAAAGAATAGTTATATAAGTTTTGTTCAAAACAATGCATTAAAAATAATTTTGAATATATTTGTTAAGAATATATTATTGTATATATAAAAGGATTTATATAATGATATTAATTAATTAGATTTTAATTAAAACATATTAAAGAAAAATAAAAATATTAAAATAATAATTGTTTTAAGTTCTTAAAACTGAGTCAACAAATATTAATATCATTTAATTACTATTTAATTCGAATTAATATAATATGATTTCTCAAGAGATACTTGATCACTTAACTCAGGGAATTTCAGTTGACAACACTATCTATAAAAATGTGTAGGTGGCTTTTACCAATACTTAATGGATTGAGGCAACCGCAATCTTGGTAATCATCTATTAGATTTATGATAAATCATTTATCTTATCAATTGAGCACTTTAGAATAAGTTGCATGATAGCACGAATAAATAGTAAAAATTTTATTAGTAGATTGAATAATGATATCTTAATTTAGAATTTTATAAATATTTTTCTTTTATTTTTAATTTAAAATTAATTTTATTTTTGAGTCCTATTTATTTTATTGGATTTTATTCTATTTTTTTCTATAAAATCTATAAATTCGTTATTAATTTTTAATAAATATTTATATGAAAATTATTACATCTGTTATTACATAATAGATTAGGACATTATTTATCATAATAACGCATGATAATACATAAAACATTAATATTTGATCAGGATTATGTTACTCATATATAGGTAACTCAAAAAAAAATCATTTCAATTGTGAAGAGATTTTCTTAAATTCAATTTAGTCATTAAGGCATTAAAATGTCAAAACAAACACACATTTAATATAAATAATCGTAAATAAAGTCTTTTATGAAAATACAGACAAAAATTCATTAAAACTTTGAAACTAAAATTAAATAATTCTAAACATAAAATTGCTCTTGCTAAAATTAAAACTCATGCATACCTGTGCCTTGAATAATTCCCTAGAAATAATAAATTTAAGCTTAATGAGTAGGTCCTGTAATCCTGTTCAATTAATAAATATTCGGTTCTACGAACTAATTGTTCCAAACTTAGATTGAATTTGATGTTAAATTATATGCTTATATAATTTTTAATTAATTTGTCAAGGATATGCTTATGAAGATGATTAAGCGAAAATAAATTATCATGTTTATTAAGCTTAAATAATATGAATGGGATTTGAAAATAAGCTGGAAACTCGATGTTTCAGCCAATGAAAAACCTGATGAATACAAACGCCGAAACTAACGAAAATATATCTTTTTTTTTGTTTAACACAAATACAGGAATTAATGGAAAATTTTTCAAAAAAATTTCTTAGAAAACATTTTTTCTGGGGATTTTCAATGACTTAAAAGATGTCCTTGCTCATGTACAAGCTTACTATTCTCAATGTAATCTTGTAGAGAAAAAAGGTGATAAAATTCCAGTCATTCTTAACTTTTATATGAAAAATGTTTGATAACGTCTAAAGTCAAGAGTAATTTCCATCAAAAAATAAAAAGATTAATGAATTATGAAATAAATGGAAAATTTCTTGCATTTCTCAATTCCATTGAGTTCTTCCATAATATGTTTACTTCGAATGTTATTTAATTTCCTCATTTTTAGCGATAAATCTTTTCACTCAATTGAAAGGATTAAATGTTTTGATTGAATTTTCTCAACTTTTTCGGTGAAGTATTAATAGGAGAGAGAAAGAGAGAGAGAGAGAGAGGAGAGAGAGAGAGAGAGAGTTAATAGTGTTCTGTAAATATTGTCTGTAAACTGAATAATCTATTTTTTTAAGATTTAATAATTTACAGCCGAGCACACTTTTTTGCAGAAAAAGAAATTTTAGAATAGAATTTCTGCACGCGTGCACTAATTGGAAATAATTATTATTTTAAAATAATTCATTTATATTTAATCAAATATATGTTAAATCTTGATAATTGGTCGAATAGAATTTAATTATAACTTTTAATTAACTATTTATAACATAAAAAGTTTTCCGATATATTAGGTATAGCTCATCGGTATGGATGCCGTATAAATTTTTTCTGCTTACGGTGCAGAAAAATTTAGGCAAAATTTCTGCACGCGTGCACTAATGGGTTAACTCTACTATTTTAATACAATTTTTTTATATTTAATCAAACATATATGTAAGCTTGATAATTTGTCGGATAGAATTTTATTTTAACTTTTAATTAATAAAATATTTTGAACTTAATTAACCTTACGTATACTTACCGTATAAATTCATTCGGTATTCATTCGTAGCTTCTACCGTAAGATTTTTTTCTGCTTCCCTTGCAGAAATACTATATTATTTTTTCTTTTTCTGCAGAAAAGATAGTCCCATTTACAGCACAGAATACGATAGAGAATTTGGCACAGAATTAGTTTTATGGTAAAACGAAAGCCTTTAAATTTTACTCTAAATTAAAGCCATTATTTATGTAATTGTAGAATGCCAAGAATATTTTTATTGTTGATTTTATTATTTTAAAGAATATTTATGATTTTGTTCATGTTAAAATTTATGGTTTCATTGAAAGTTCTTATTTTGCAAAATATAAGATTACAAATAATTTATTTTCTCAATAATTTTAAATGAAATAATCTTGGTAAAAGCAAATTAGATTATTTTGAATGAATAATGAAAGATAATATTAAAAGACATTATAATTATTAAAATTATATAATAAGTAATGCTTAATGTTGTTTGTACATGATCATTTTAGTAATTCTTATCATTAATAATCATGATCAATTGAGCTTGGTCACACAATACTTTAATAATCAGATTTACTATTTTATATTATAATAGAATACCACGGTGAATTGCAAAATATCGATAAATAGAATATTAGCCTCATTAATTAAAAAGAGTAATTCTTGCTTGTTTATGCAATTCTAGGTAAAATTTACTTTTGAAAATTTGTATGTTTTGGAATTTTTAGTATTATAATAAAATTAACTAGTCAATTTATATTTAATTCTAATTGACAAGATAATTACAAAATGACTTGCCATTATAAAAATACAATAAATCAAGGGTGCCCAAATGGTCACAGGGGGTGAAATATTTTGTTATACTTACTGGATGAAATGTCCAATTTGGTATTAGAAAAGAAGCTTAATTCATATAAAACATCACACTTTTCACCAAGATTAAACCCTTTTCAAATAATACTATTTTTTCGTTTTTTTCATTAATTTATCAAAAGAAAAGTTCATTTTCTATATCATTAATATTTTGTTAATAATTTCCTTACTCATTCAAATAGTGTTGTATATGAATAGGTTTAATGAGCTAGCAAACGTCACATTGCATACGCACTAAAAGTGGCTAAAAAGTGACAATTTGGGCAGACTTGTTATAAAGTAATGCATAAGGAATTTTTAAGAAAAATTGTTAATGACATTACCCTCATAGCAAATCCAGCAAATGTTATCGAAGCAATTATTCCGGCGACTGGAAGGGCTAAGACTATAGCCCCTGTAGCTGTCAATACCACTCCGGTAGCTACAATAGCTGTGGCCCCTCCAACTACTGCAACAGCAGACCATATTTCCATGGCTTTCATTAGTTCCTCATCTCTATCTGATAAAACCACATTAAAACCGATAATTAAATAAAATACTATTAAATAATTAATTGAATTTGAATTCATTTTTTAATAATATAAGAAAAAATTGTAGATTTAAAACTAAATCAAATTATTATAGATATTTTTCTTTTGTTTTACTTTATATAAACTGAATAATTAACTTGTTAACACAATATGATTGGTATGATTGGCATATCAATTATGTTGATATGCAAAATATGTGCAGTTTTTGTTGCTAGCTAAATTTGATCTTTTATAATACGTCCTGTTTATGTTGACATATTTCTCTATTGAATAATTTCAATCCTTTTATGAAATATAAAACTTATACTGAGTAATTAGGAATGAGCCAGTACATAATTATTTAATTGTTTATCTATTCTCAACTTAAACAACTTTTAACTAATTCCATAATAGGGATAAAAATTTACCACGATTAATTTGATTGATATATTAGTTTAGACTATTATTCGTTTATTTATCAATTTATATCAACCAAATTTTTAATTATTTTAACTTTTATATAATTTTTTTAAATTTTACCTTGCTTGTTCAAATTTTGAATTATTTTTAAATAACTATTTATTCCTAATAGCTTGATATATAATTTCCATATTATTTCATTTTAAATATTGAAATAATAATTTTAATTTATCTATTAAACCTTATTTGTTTTAAATTTCTTACCTTTTTATTTGACAAAAAAGAAAATTTAATTTTTTATCCATATTTCAATAATTAATTATTAAAATTTAATAATTAAAATTGAATCACCAAATCTTAGTGGTCACCTTATTATGGTTTATATACAAATAAAATAATTTTTCCATATTTTGATTATTTTAATTTAAATTACCAGAATCATAAAAAAATTCTTTTCATAAACTTTGATTTTTAAAACAAATTATTCTAAAACTATTCAATAATTGAAATGTAAAGTTGAAATAAAATTTAAGCACTCAAATCAAATAATTATAATTTGATAATTAACTAGTAAAGTATAGGTAATGCAATTCAATTGTGGGGCAAATAAAAAAAGTATATTAATTTGAAACAAGCACATTTTTACTATTTTTTGGTCATATTTGTATGAGTTTTGTTTGCATAAATCGGCTAAAATTATTGCATTGAATTTATTCATCATGTTTATTTTAATAATTTTTTATAAATGAAAATATCACTAAATCTGTTAACTATAAATATTTTAATGAATAAATTAATTATTTAATATTTTAAAACATAAATATTTAATAATTATTTACATTTCTTTTATTAACAGTGAAAAGTTGCTTTCTTCAACAAAATTAACAACTTTATTTACTGCACTGTGAAAAATAACATACACCAACAAGGTAAAAACCAAATATTTATTTATTTATATAATAAAGTTATGCGTTTTGTTACATTTAATAATGTTTTGCGCGAATTAATCACTATTAAAATTATCTAGTTAAAAAATAAAGTTCTGATATAAACACCAGAATATTTTTAAAATTTATTTATTTATAAATACATAAATTGATTAAATGATTACTAATTCAACGTTTGAAAGATTATTAAATTGTTTAAAAAGAACAGACTTTTAATAAGACTTTTATCAAAAGTTTTATAAATATATAAATATAAAGAAGAGATTCTTTTAAAAGTGAAATATTGAAGTTTATATCAAAAAATGTTAATCAAAATAATTAACAATTTATCACTAAATGATAATTTAATGTTTTGGCACTATTTTTCATTCTATTCAACCCATAGTTAGCTTAAAATTCATGATAAAAATAATTTGTGTTTAGAGTTTACAAGGATATATTTTTTAAAAGCTTCACTATTTTGACCTTGTTTATTTTTTACTGAAAACTATTGCTAATTAAAAAATGAATATTTTCAAGAATTAAGAGTTAGTTATCCGACACAATCACTATTTAAACCACAAATAGTTGTGTCGGGACAACAGTAAAAACTTAATTTATCAGCCCCATGACAACAATGTTCCTCGCTGAAACAGTAACTATTATCAGGACAAACCTCACCTGTAATACCTGACATAACTGTACTATCATAGGGCACAATAACTACATTATAATGTTTACATATTACTTCATCAGTTTCATCATTTTTACCATGACAATATTTTGCATTTTGATTCACTCCAAATTGATGGGAAATTTTAGTCTTATTTCCAAAAGTGACCAAGTTATTATTAAACTTTACTTTGAACCCATTGTTAGACCTGATCACAGCAATCAAATCCCAACTATTAATACACTCTCGTAAAAATCTATTGACTTCTTCGGCCCCCTTTCCTTCAAATTCAGAGGATATTCCATCTTTTGACACATTTAAGCGACAATTATCAAGTTCTTCTTCTAGTTGTCCAAGCTTAGAAATGTAATTAGTTAAGACTGTGCCAACTAAAAGATTCCTTTTATGTTTATGGTGCCAATACAAAGAATTTTGACCATAATACACTATAGTGTGCTTATCCCAACCATATGTGCCATCATCCCAACTAGCAACAATCCAGTCTCGCCACATATATTTACTAGATAAGAAATTGTACAATTTATCTATAAATTCATCATGGCTCATTTTTTCATTTTCACTCATAAATAATTCAATTTCTATTTTAGCTTGCTCAAAAAACATTCTTTTTATCTCTTTGTTGGCATAATTAATAGCTTTCATGATATTTGTCAGAACTCTTTCAAATTCATGGATATCACCATTTGTTCCATTAATGCCATAAAGAGTTCTATTTATCACTTTCTCATTATAATCGGAAATGCCCAAGCATGTTGAGTGAAGAAAAATTGAATTAGCAAGCAAGGCATTGATATGATTAGACCAATATCCTAAATTGGCCATATCATATCCTTCCATGATAACTTTATGTAGGGGCAAATGAGTTTCCTCGTTGAGTTCCCTTTCCAACCAATGGGTGAATTTCATCATTTTATTGCCAATACATTCGTGTTTAAAATCATTTCTTGTTATGTTATTTGGATTAGTTGTGAACCGTTTGTAAGCATTTTTCAAAACAATTATTTCTTCGACTTTACTCTTGTAATTATTAATAATATGAACTGCCTCAATTTTAGCAAGCACATCCTTTATTTGTTTATCTATTCTATCCATTTTGTTATTCAATTCATGGAGTCTTTCAAAAACAACTTTATATTGAACTTTTAATTCATTATTAACCTGCAAATAATGTTTCAATTATTAAAAGTATTTTCATTAATAGTTCTTTATTTATAATTAGTTTCTTTAAAGTATTGAAAATATTATAATAACTTTATTAATAGATTAGTAGAATTACCTGCATTGCATGTAAGGTAGATATTAGCGATGCAATCGGGCCCATGTATGGAATGGCCCTGCCCATAGCTGCTGTAATAATTAATGCTGTGCCAACAGTTATTTGCTGGTCATTTACCGGAATATTTGTGTTAAGCCCAATAGCTATCCATTTATCGATGGCTTCTATTATGGGTTTAATTTCAAGAGATTTTTCATCCGAAATAACGATATTAAAACTAAAATATATATAAAATATTAAAACCAAAATAATTAACTTTGAATTCATTTTTAATATTATATAATATTTTAATAATTGAGTTAAAGACACTCTAAAGTTAATGAACTGCAAACGCTTTTCTCGTTTGTCCTAATCTCCAATTCTTGAAATACTTTTATCTTATCGGTTATATTAAATAATATAAACAATATTTTGATGAACTAGAAATATAATAATCTTGTTTATTCAATCTGTCTGGGTGATAATATTGTAAACTCTCTAGAGAATAGCTATTGAACTGAACCTTTAAACTTGGTAGATTTTATTCTTAATACATTTACCACATTTATTCATGGTATTTTTAGAAATAATAATATTAAACTATTTTAAATAGTTTAACTCAAATAATAAATCCATATTTGAAACTTATCATAAGACTTGTTATTAGGTTTATTAAAAATGATTCCAAAAGGAATGAATCTAGTATAATCCAGTCAAGGATTTTTCCATTCAGTTTATGACTGAACTTCTGATGTGTAAAAATCTCCCATGAGTGAACTAATACAGTGTTCTTGAGCTTTTTCACTCTCAAGTGATTTTACTGTATTTACAATCGAAAATTATTTTTTAATTTTTAAATAAACTTGAATATTTTAAATTAGAAAAACTTTGTTTTATTCATTTTTATATTGATTTTTATTCACACCAATAAGTTTAAAGTTCAAAATATTCAAGTTAATTTAACAATTTTATAAAGTTCAAACTTTACTTTTATTAATGACAAATTAGTGCAAAATTTATCTTACATTAAAACTTTCTACACTAATTTGTCTTGAAAAATTTCACGGGAACAGATGGCCATTAGCTAAAATTGTTTTAACAAATCAATTCTATGAAACTTAAGCTTTGAAAAGATATGAAGATCATTTAAATCCGTTACTTTTGAACAAACGTTTTTACTACTAAATAGGGTTTAATTTATTAAGAAATAAATTATCTTGATTATTATATTTTTTCATGCACTTTATAATTTTAGATGAATGGGGTTTTATATATTAATTATGGTTTTTAAACTTTTATCTGGAATTAAGATATTTTTATTTAAACTTCAAATAAAATTTTTGTGAGTTACTTGCAAGATAAAAAACAAATAGAATTTCCTACTCAAATGGAGATATTTTGTTCTTGATACAAAAATTAATATTTTTTGTTACAATTTATATGAATTTTTACAATTATAAGATATTTATGAAAATAATATAAAATAGGAAAAACAATATTTAAAGTAAATTTTATAATCATTACATTTATATCATTCTCTATAATTAAATTTTATAGAATTTTATGCACACAATAAATCATTATATAATAAAATATACTAGATAAAAGTAGTGTATAGCTTACTTCGAAAATTTAGAAATTATTTGCTTAAATTTAATCAATTGACCAAATTGTTTACCCAATCCATCATCATTGGTACCCAGGTTATATAGGTAGTCGTCTCTGTTAAGTTTCCTACTGCTGTGCCATTAGGGAGGAATCCAGGGTAAACTTCATATTCACATAGATCTGTGCTATTATGGTCTACATTTGATCTTATAAGAATACCAATAAGTACAGCACGACCAAGGTAGTATTGCCACACTGGGAATCCTGAATCGCCCTAAAATCATGAAAATATTATTACATTTAATATTAATTTCTATAAATATTGAGTTAAACCAAATCTAAAATTAATTCTTTTGACTATCAATACATTAAAATGATTACATAAAAAGACTTACCGAACAAATCTTTTGTTTATCCAATTTCTTGCCATAAATAAACCCTGGCCAAATATAGTGACTTCCATTGATCAATTGATTTGGATAAGGCTCATAAAAATTTGTATGAGAGGATACTTTAATATAAGCGATTTGAAGTCGATTTAGGGTTTGGTTCGAATCGAAATGTTTTGAATGCCATCCGGTAGTCATCGCATACTGTTCTTCAATATAAGTGAAATTCCTCTCAGGGGGTAAACATATGTTGTTCACAACTCCGGGTTTAATTTGAACAGATTTATTTAACTTAATTAATCCAATATCATAAGAATAATTAGGGTGATCAAGGCCATTAATAAATTTAAGGTGATTAAAACGCCACATTTTCAAACCCTCATATTCAGTGTTTGATTGAACATAATTCTTAGCCTGTACTGGATTCAAATGAACAAAGATTCGATTCATATTTCCTGATCCGTCTCTTTGTAAAAATGAACAAATTATTGCTTATAATATACAGTAAAAGCTTTATATCTCAAACAATAGTTTTGACATTTTTACACTACTTTTAAGTATGCAATCGATGCTCATATTTTGTCATTTATTCTATGATATGAGCAAGATTATTCTTCGGTAAAAATAGATTTATGAATGAAGTTTTTTTTATGTCACTAAACTATTGAAATATAACATCAAATTACACAAATGTGTGAGACGTAAACATTTGTTAAACAATGTTTTTATAAGTGCATCAAATAAAAGGATTTATATAATAATGAAATAAGAAGCATGGTTATTTATAATGATAAGAAATTAGTGGAAATAAGATTAAAAGTCTCTTTAAAAACGGATGAAAAGTAGAGTTATCTATTATGTCTTCTTATTGTTATAGTTTAGGATAGGACTAGTGATGAGCAAAGGGTCAAAAGGTTAAAAAATCCTTTGACCCTTAACCCTGAGGGTTAAGGATTTCTTTAACCTTAACCTTAACCCTGAGTCAAAGGGTTAACCCTGAAGGTTAACCCTTAATTTTAATAACATATTTTATGCCATATTAACAATTCATTTTCAATAATATTATTTTTTTATTAATTAAAAAAACACTTTTTAGAACAATTAAAACAATATTTTAATTAGTTTTAAATGATTTTTCAATAAAAAATAAATAATTTTTTAAATCAAAAGCAACAATTAAATGTTAGTCAAATTTTTGTATTTCAGTACATTTGTTTCTATGGTATCTACTTGAGAGGGTCAAAAGGTTAACCATGGGTTAACCCTCTGTTCAAACTCATTAACCTTTAGCTTTGAATCTGAGGGTTAAAGGTTAACTTTAGCCAGGGTTAACCCAAAGTTAAGGTTAACTCAGAGTTAATTTGCTCATCACTATTTATTTGGAATGTGGTTAAGTTTGAGCATTCTGGCTATTTCAGAAAAAGTGATCATAGTGATTCAAAAATATTTCATTGGATTGAATAATCAATTAATTGTTTGTCGAATTAATAATAATAATAATAAAATTAAAATAAATTTTATAAATAATTTTAATATAATCTTTAATAAAAGAAATAATAATAAATTATTTTATATAAGAAAATAGAAGCACTAACAAGGGAGGTCACCGTAAGTTCAAATTCAGATCAGCATGAAACTTTCCTAACTTTTAGAACTCATTTAATAATTAATCTAAAATAAAAAACTTTTTGCCCTCGAGCAAGATTTTGGCCACCAGAGGGGGTCAAAGTTGGATTTTGGCTCGATTTGGGAACACCTCGCAATGCCTAAGTATTTTACATGACTATATATGCATATATTTTCTTAATCTACATGGTAAGAGAAAACTTTCCAATATTTTTAAAATAGGCCCCGCCCACCTTTTGACCACGCCGATTAAAAATTTTTTTACCCACGCCCACCATATTTTCAAAATAAACACTTCTCCTTTATTAAAATAAGAATATAAAATCAAATTAATTTTATCTTATCTAGATCGAAAATTATTGGCTTTAATCTATTTATTATAT
>JAQFZM010001975.1:0-15483 GCA_034695785.1 Galumna obvia | reverse complement strand
ATGCGCTGCATCCCGCGGCGGGGGGGGGGGTGGGTGGGTTGGGGGGTGGGTGGGTGGGTGCAAAACGATTATATATACTACACTTTACTCCGTAAATGTAGTGAAAAATCAGGTTTGCTTTATTTATTTAGTTAAATTTTAGTTATTAAATTTAAGTATATTTTAGATATAAATAAATTGTAAATACAGTTCGATCTCCACATAAGAAGAATGGATATATTAAGAAGCTCGGTATAACAAGAGAATTCCTTTGTAAGCATTGCATTTTATTACCTTTGTTTCGATATATCAAGAAATTGTTAGTAAAAACTGCAACTAAAATTTTTCTCTACATTTAAGGAGTAAAATGTGGTATAAAAATCGTTTTGCACCCAAATTAATAAAGATAAAAATATAATTTAAATCCATAAATTTTTTAAATTTTTGCTTAATAAATTATAAACAAAGGCAATCAAACTTTATTTTATTATGGAGAAATTGTATGTGCTTTCATTTAATTAATTTTATTGATTTGAATTGAATAAATATGAATTGTTGTTTCGATTCGGGTTTAATATGTTCGGTAGTCGACCTCTCAGTGTCGATAACTCTGTTCCTATGTTTTGCATGTCTGTAACATAAGACACTTGATTCTGGACTATACGTCCTTCGATGTCAACGAGTGTTGATCTTATGTCTTAACGTTCGCTTATCTCGAAATCCAGGTTATCACTAATTTGTGTCATATTCTCATTCATTACATTCATAGATGTTTCGAAACTTCCGAGTCTATTATCGAATCGTAAAAGTCTATTATTTATGGCTTTCGTAGACACTAACATAACTCTTTTCATTTCTTCCAATAGTGATACTATAAAGGGATTATTTCTTCTTTGAGCCGCTGTACCACCGGTAGATGTGCTCTTTTTTGTATTCGTATAGGAAGTGCTTTGAGTCGTGTTAACAGTTTGAGTTACCGTTTGTGTTGTCACTGCATTTTCATTCGAATTTGCGTTTCGATTTCTATGAGTTCTTCGATTGTTTTTAATAACAATTTATTGAATCGGACTACTCGGGTTGATATTATTATCAGTTCCACTGGCACCTGTGCCCGGATCATTCTGATCCAAATGAATATTTAAGTCCAACTCAGAGTCACTATTTTGTGACATTCAAGAAATTATTTTAAAAATGAAAAACTTTTAAAAACAAATTTTAATTTAAAAAAAACTTCAAATATACCACTAATATATAAATCTCGGTCAGTTTCACCTCTTGCCAACTTAAAAGAGCGGACGAGCCAAAAATCATTAGGTATTTATCAAAATAACAGATTTTTCCAAAATCTCATTATGTTCACGAGCTCTCTTCAACAGTATGGCTTTTAAAATGATTGAGGTTTAGCCCACGGCTTTGTTCTTGGTGTAAATATATGGCTGTATGTCTAAGGGATCAGTTCCAGCGGTTAATAGTCTGAACTCTCTTTGGCTCGCTATAGGTGTGAGAGCCCTTTCAGGGGTCGAACATTTCTTCAATCAATTCCTAAAATGTGAATAAAGTAGACTTTTTGCACAACAATTAAAATACAATAAACTAAAAATAATAACCCTTTAATACAAATAAAATTCTGTTCTGCCAATAAACAGACGGCTAGTATCGGCTCAAACTACGATACTTGACTAGAGCGTGGCTTTGGGAAACACATCCAAAGACACGACATGTATGTGCTAACTAATCAGACTAATGGTAAGCACATAAATATAGTTTATTATTAAAATTGACCCCAGGATTCCATATCTAATATATGTTGTTTTTAAAAGAAGTGAGCGTTAAGAGAGAGAGAGACAAATTAAGACTGATTTTATTAATGCATTTTGGTTTGAATCAACAGTTCTGCTGTAAAGTCGCACAGAAACTAATAATCTTAGCATTGAATATAATTTATAATTAAATGGAAAATTTGTAATTTGTGAAAAATTATGATAACCTTTCCAATGAGTTTAAATGAAAAAAAACTTATAGACTGATAGTTGAAGTTTAACAATTATTAGTAAATTAATATACTGATCAGATTACTTCTCTAATATTCATTTGAATTGTATTCTTTTTTTAATCCCAACTATGGTTTTGCTGATTTATCCTCAAAAATTTTCTTTATTTTATCTATTATATTTTGCTTAAATATTGATGTTTTATACCAAGTGCATTATTTTAGAAATTTCAGTCAATAAATCTTTTTATGATTTTTATAAACTTGATCGAATTTAAGCCGAGACGTTTTTTTCGATTTTCTGATTTATTTTGAAAAAAACTTTCATAACATATTTTAATGAAACTTAATATTTTAAAGCATATTTATCTTTGATACATGAAACTATCAAAAAGACAAAAAGATAAGGTTAACATACAGTCGCGTTTATAACTAAGTGAGGTCGTAGAATCTTGATAAGTTTTGAATGACTTTATCGAATTTAGAACAGTTTTCAGCAAAATGTTCAAGGATAATGGTATTCTATAAATTTTTAATTTGGAAAAATTTTTTTCCATGATAACTATTTTTTATTGATGTTAAATAAAAAACTTAAATTTTTATGAAAAAAATATAGAATTTTTTTAAATAAATTTGTATATTTTTCTAAATAAAAAATATTTTTATAATCATTATAAGAAAAGGAAAATATTGTAAGGTCAACGTGGCTTCCACGCCCACTTTTTTGACTAAGCCTAAAAAATTTTTTTAATCAAAAATATTAATGTAATACATGATTTCGGGGTATAAATTTACGCTGCTATTGAAAATATGTATTTCATCAACTAAATAAGTAAAACAAATCTAGTTATAAGGTTTATTAGGTTTTTATATATTTTACCTAAGGATTATCACTTGTACCTAAAATTTAACTTTATATTTGAAATCAGCATAAATTTTTACCCAGAATTCATGTATTACATTAATATTTTAGGACAAAATTTTTTTTGAAGGCGTGGCCATAAAGTGGGCTTGGAAGCCATTTTGTCCTCACAATATTTTACTTTTACTATGGTGATTATAAAAATATTTTTTTATTAAAATATACAAATTTGTTTAAAAAAATATTTAAATTTAGATAATTTTTTCAAACATCAATAAAAAAAATAGTTATCTTGGTGAAACTTTTTTTAAAATTTCAAATTTATAAAATAACATCATCCTAGATCATTTTGCTGAAAACTGTTCAAATTTCGATAAAGGCATTCAAAACTTATCAAGATTCTACGACCTCACATAGTTATGAACGCGATTGTATATATACTAAATTACGTTAATATATCTTTAATTGTTCCAAGTTTATTGGCGATAAACTAAATTTCATAATTAATATGCTAAATAAAATTTTGTTTAAATAATATTATTAAAAGCATTTATTTGTCAAGGTAAATACTTTATTGATAATAAAATTTGAGTTAAGATAATTTAAAGAAATGTAATCAAATTAATTCAACGTGTAATTTTGCTTTAAAATCATAAGATTCATTAAGAAAAGTTGAGAAAAATATGAATAGGATCAATAAGAATTTTGAAAATTTTAAATTATGCAAAATGATATTTTCAAAATAAATTAGAAAATTTAAAAAGGGAAAAAACACGTATCAGCTTAAATTTGATCCAATTTATAAAATTCATTAATAAAGATTTATATACTTTTAAATTTCAGAAATAATGAATTTGGTATTAAATATCAAATTTTAGGCAAAACATACTAGATAAAACCAACAAATTTTTGAGGATAAAATATCAGCAAAATTATAGTTTGGACTGCAACGGGTAAGATGTATCCTTGGAAAACCTGACCTGAGTAACAGTTGGTCGTTTGGAATTTGCCTCTTCAAATGATTAAACTAAAACCTTGGTACGTACTGTCTATAACCAAATTGTCACCGTCTCGCAATTGTCGATTGTTTTAAGTTTGAGTTAACTTCACTATCGGTGGTCTTAATCTTTAGACCAAATACCTTAGGTCACTTTCAGTAGTTCCCGTTAAATGGTTGTCTTTAGGACGACTTATTCCCCGCACTAAAGGTAAAGTCGTTAATAAAGTCATGAACACCTCATTAAACACAATAAATAAACCTCTTATTACAAAACAATTTTATTTTACTCACAATTGCAGAAAATGCTTTAACCCATTGATAGAAAACAATAGACTGACTTAAAATCCAAAATTTATTCAATTTATACTAAGTCAACAGTGAGTGAGAGTTATGACAAATGTTTACTTAAAATTTTATTAATGAATATAAATTATACATTTAATATAAGTTTAGTAATGGACTTAAGTTTAGTCATGAATATGAATGATAAAAGGGAGAAGAATTTTGACCCCTTAAATAACTTCCCTCTATAGACAAACTTACATCTTTTAAAATATTAATATCGGGTGGTCTTGGTTATGGTCTAATCAAATGTTCGTCTTTATTAAAACCATTCATAGTGTTGAGGGCACCATATATTTTTATGACTTTAATCAATTTAAGTGACAATCATTTCAATTCTGTGAATTGTCTGAGCGGTGATATGACGCCCATTAAGTGTTAAAGTCATTAGAATTCATTTAAAAATTTAAGATTTTAAGTTTAATATAAATGATAATTATTTGCATCAGCGAATCGGGTAATGTATTTCCATTGAAGCCTTTTTTCGATATTAAATTTATAAGAGTTAGGGATCTGTTAAATAAATCTTTTAAAAATATTTATAGCCATCATTGGCTTTTCTGTGAAGAAATCGAGTATTTCTATTGTTTTTGATAAACGGGTGAGTTTGACTAACGGACGGAGAAATGGTCGAAACCAACCGACAGACTTTATCGTTGAAATAATTTACTTTGGTTTTTGACTTTTCAAAGGAAGTAATAATTTGTTAAATAATGTTATTTTTGATGGATTTGTTGGGGACATCACTTAAGGCATTCATTTTAAAGAAAGTATTCATTGGATAAGAAATGAAGTAATTGTTTGAAGGAATGCAAATCTTATCAAGTGATAAGCCAAAAAATATTTTCTTATATTGGAGTCTAATTCTGTGTCAAACACTTGTTAAATGAATTATTTTTTGTTCGACAGAAAATAATTGTTTTCCTTTTGATAAAGTGGACTCAATATTTTGTTTTATTTATCGGGCGAGTCTTCTTCTTTGGAAAATTTTTAATCGTTGGAACTGATGGCAAACACTGCATTGGATCTTCTTTTTAAGAATTTCATCGATTGTTTGTAGTCTATCCTCCAATTATTGCTTCAAATAATTCCATTCGATCAGATTACTGCTTATATTTTGAACAAGAATAAAAATAGTGTCTGATTTTCTCATATACAATGCTTTAATTTGTAGTTTTCTGAAATATCGAAAACTTTTTTCAAAATGATTATTTTATTTAGTGATGTCTTCGATCACTTCAGATAACGATTCAAAGGTTAAATATCTATAAACGAATTGGAAATAAAGTTTTCACCTTGGTCTTTAACAAAATTATATTTGTGCTGAAGAGTTTGATTGATAAACTGCCGATTAAGGCCCTGCTATTCTCTTTCCCTCACTAAAAGTGGACCAACCCGGGCCATAACACGGTGAAGGCATGGGAATGCGCACTGATGTTGATGTTCTCAGAGGTGATCACAAATCAAAAGTTGTGTCATAAAATAAAGGTTTAGATTTCGTAATTTCGAGCTCCATATGTATAAGGTTAGACGTAGCCATGGTCAATCTGACCTGCGTTACTGTTGTATTGGTGAGTATTGGCCTCTTCAAGAATATTAAACAAAGAACTTGGTACATACTGTCTATAACCAAGTGGTCGCCGTCTCGCAATTGTCAATTAAGAATGTCATTTTTATTGAACCTGAGTTCACTTCACTATCGGTTTAATTGGTCCTAACATTTAAACCAAATACTTTATGTCACTTCCAGTAGTTCCAGAGGGATGGTTGTGGTCGTAACTTTCAGACCCGCTTATTCTATGCAATAAAAACCGTAAAGATGTTAATGAGTTCCTGAACACCATATTAAACCTAATAAATGAAACTCTTATTTCAAAAACAAAACGTTTTATTTTAAACACAATTACAGAAAACGTGTTCCCCACTTATAGAAAACAATAGACTGATTGATAATCAAAAATGCATTAAACTTATACTAAGAAGGACGGTCTGGATACCTAGACACTCAAATTAAATTGAATTTTGTATCATTTGAAAGTTAATAAAGTGTTAAATTTATATCTGAAATTTCAGCTGCAAGAGATCATGATTTTGTTCATTTGGTTGATTTGTTTTATTTATAAATATTTAATTTAAATTACGATTTCATTGATTTATTATTTAGATTTGTCTTCGGATCAATTCTTGGTTTTATTTAATCTACAATTAATGAAATCATTTTCATATAAAATTGAAAATTATTTTAAGATTTGTATCTTCAAGATAACTAAAATACTAAACAAATCATTGAATTTGAGCACAAAATAACGATTGAAAAATTGTTAACATTATTTCAAATAAATAAGTTAAATAAAAAGTAAAAGCTTATAATTTTATAAAATCAGATATTAATTGCTTTTTATTAATTTTTTTAAATTGTTAAATAGATATTTCAAAATAGTAAATTAGGTCCAATTATATTTTTATAAAAGTTAATCATTCTTATGAATCAAAGTTTTTAATCATGTTAATTACCTTATTTAAAAAAATCAAAAAAGTTAAATTTACAGCCTTTATATAATTCATAAATAGTATTATAAATACTCATAAATTTAAAGGTTTATCAAATGCATATTTTAAAATAAACTTCAGAAATTCGAGTTTTTCTAGAATATTTACAAGGTATAATTTTATTATTTAAAAATAATTGAAAATTCCATATTTAAATAATAAAATTAGCAATTATATTTAAGTATTGATTATTTTACATATTTTTTAAATTATATAATTTTTTATTTCTTTTATAAATTTCTTTAGCAAAAAATAATAATACAGTGTACTCTCGATTTAACCAGACATATGGAATTCTTTTATACTTTTTACAAATTTAAACTAAGTCTTTTCGTTTAGAAGTTCTGCTAGTTATAAATGGCTCAAATTTTTTGGTACAGCTAGATATAATTTCGGCATTTTATAAAAGAAATTTTGCCCTCTTGATAATAAATTCTATCAAGCACATAATTAATGAATTCTTGAACACTCTTATGATAAAATTCTAGTATTCTTTTATAGTTCGTTAACTTCGTTATCATTCCTGCATCCACAAACTCACAAAGCATTTAAACCAAGACCATAAACAAAATCTTCATTCCTAATATACAAAACACTATTTCCAATAGAAAATTTTTCAAATACTTTTATTCCCCAAAATTCTTAATTAATATACAATTTGGCCGAAGATTTCACAGGAAATGTATTATTTTGTGCAATTCATGAAAAGGTTGTGATCCCTTTTAAAAGTAATATTTAAATTAATATGCTTTAATTTTAAGAATATTATTTTAATAATTTAAACAGGTCTATATTTGAATGAATTGAGAGTTATTCCTAATCAATGAAGTGTTGTATTAACAACAAAATGATTTTTCAATTAAGCCATAATTTCGATTTCTTTTGCAAAGTTTTTTTAATGTCTTTATCTTGTTCTAAATAAGAATTTCATAAAGTTGGTCCTCTGATATTTTAAATTAGCTAATACCATTGTATTCATCTAGAATAAAGTTACATAACAAAATTCTTGTTAAATGAGATCAAATATTTATAAAAATCATATAACATAATAGATTTTATATTTTGGTGGCTTTATTTCAGCTCTGATCAAAATGTCATAAGCAACAAAGATGTTGCAAAAAAATGTTCTTTATTCGAAAATATTTAAAAAAATATCCAACACTTTCTGTTCCAAAATTTTATAGTGATTTCTTATGGAAAAACTTTGATTTTCTAAGTAACATATCTCATATAATTTCTGTGCAGATTAAAAGGATATTTATGGCATATTAAACTGTAACTTTTCATCTATCTTATCAATTCACTTAAACATCTATATTACTTCAAATATTGTTTGTCATTATGACTTTTAGGAATGATCCAAATTTTAAACAAGGAGTCACGTGATATAATTAATATCATTATAAAAAATATAAGAGATGTAGACCTTTTATATACAATTTACCAAATTAATCTGGCTCAAAGATTTTAGAATTGAATAAAAAACCCTGTGACAAGTTTTTTTTAAATGATAAGATAATTTATTTTTCAATTTTAAATTGTTTTAAATTATTTTGGTTTTATTAGTCAATAAAACAATTTCATTAATGTCACATTTATATTAATGGTGTCGAGACAGACAGATAACCCAAGTCTTCAATCGTATTAAAATCTTAATTGTAGCACATAATATCTAAAAAATAAGCTAGACGTTCTCAAATAACCAAATTAATTTTTCTTTAAAAATTAAGAATTAGACATAATTTCTAGATACTGAGGTTGTTTTATAAAGTAGCAAAAACTATAATTAATTTTCTATCACTTATTCTAAAATGTAAGCTTTGAGAAAAGACTAGGACATTTCAGAATTTTTGAAATGTCTCCCTTCGTACATCTACTAAATTGAGGATATTCTATAATTCATTGATAGATTAAGAATAAGCTTCTTTTTGTGCAATATTTTAGTAGATATATTTGGGAAACACTTCCTTTTTTATCTTTAAAATTAACTTTAAAAATTTTTGATATCCATTAACATTACCCAAAATTTTATCTATGGTAAAAGTTATCTTTAATATACTTAAAAGTCTTTTCTACATTAACAAATTATGTTTATATAAACTAAAATGAGTTATCTTTTATATTTCTGATAGTTCATATATTACTAATTTTTCTTTCATTTGGTCAACAGTCAATTTTTGGGTGTAAATTGCCCTTAAACGTCACCTGGTTACAGGAAATCTGAGGGATAACTGAGGCAAAAACCAAACTCTCGACTAAGTATAACAGAGATTAATTCCATCAATTAATTTACCTTATTCAAATAAAAAATTATATGACAACCTTTTCTTGTTTTTGAGTTCAGTACATCTTTAGTTCATTTCAAATATTAATTTCTTCATTTTTATTTTTGAGAAAGCTTATATCTACAAATAATTCTTAAGCTATTTTTCAAAAAAGTCATCAATAAACTATAGAATTTTATCGTAATATATGAAAAAACGTTAATTTTATGGGGTTACTTAAATATTTAACATTTTCATTTTAAAGAAGATAGATTAATTATTGATTTAACTTTAATATGCAAAGTAGATGATCAATAAATATTTATCAAAAAATTCCTCAAAAAAATATTTATCCATTCATGAGCAATTCAAATATGAAATACCCTACGTTTGAATTAATCAATGTAATACTTTCATTAATAGTGTATATTCTTACCCAATTCAAAATCATTATCTTTTAGGAATAAACAATAATCAAGTTATTTATTATAATAGTCTATACAAAATGAATAGATTTTCTTTCATGGTTATTTATGGTTGGCTCTATAAAATTAATCAAGATTTTTATCACAAGCATGTTGAGCAACTTTACTTGTATTTGTGATTATATTTAGAGCATTTCTATGTTCATTTACCTTAAGTTTTAAATTTCTCTTGGTGTTCCCAACATATTTTTGGCTACATTCATTGCATATTAAGTAAACAACATTGTTTTTATCTAAGTTATTTTTTTACTGAAAATGTTTTAAATAGTTAAACATTTGGTAAAATCAAATTTTATTTCGTATTTATTCAAAATACCCTTGATACTTTCACAAAGATGACTGTAATATGAAATATTTATAACCTATCCTATGTCAAATGTATTCGATTTATTAGAATCACCTTTATTTACTTAATTTAAACAATTATTTGTCACTATTTTTAACTAAGATAGGGGGATAGTTATTTTCTAATAGAAATGTGCTAGTATGGGTTATTTCTCCATTTTCCTTATCCTGTTCTCTATTATGAAATATGGTTCTTTATATTAAGGTCCTTATGACTGATTTATTTAATAATTAATGGGATGATATAATTTAAAATCCAAGTCACTATTAGAGTCGCCTTCCTTCAAAAACTTGTAAAAAATTTGTTATCTGATCTAGAAAGTTCTAAATCAAGAAAAGGAAGAATCCTCGACATCTCATTTACAATTGTCAAAGAGATTTTTCCTACATTTTGATCAAGATCATCCATTATAGAAATAATCAACATATCTCTCAATAATAATACAAAACTATCATTTACAAAAACCATAAAAATTTAGACTTACACCTTGATTTCAAAATAACTTGAAAAAAATGTTACTAGTACCTTCATAGTCTCAAACATAAAATTATTTATAAAAAATTAGCTTAACTCGTTCAAAATGTATATGTACTATTACAATTAAGGAATTTTCATCTTATCCATCGCATGTATTGCTCCAAGAACTCCTTCAAAATATTTTGAATACCATTTATTTAGTTCATTAGAGCCCTTATTAATGCAAGGTGTTGCATTCATAACCTCATTCAGTCTCTTCGAATTTTTTGCAGAACTGATTGATTGCATTCTTTACAGAATAAACTATAACTCCGGTCATTTATTTTGCCAGATCTTTCAGACATTTAGACTTAAAATTTTCAAACTGTGTTATCAATGCTTTTGAATACCAGAAAATATTAACATGGTAATATTACTAAAATAATTTTTGAAATAAATATAATCAAACTCACTAACTCCCAATATTATTTAATTTCTTTTCCTATATATTCTGGTAATTTGCAATGATTATGATACAGTAAAGAATCCGAAACCTAAAATTATAGTTCAATTTTTCTAAAAAAAAACATTTTTTTTAAACATAAAAAGTCGTGATATGTTTGATACAAAGTTTAATCATTGAGGCAAGGTTTCTGCTGTAAAATGATTAGACATAAGGAAAAATTACTTATATAATAAAAAATAAATAAATTTATAATTAAATTCTGTCCCTTTCTTTGCTCAACGTTTATTTATATTTTTAAAGTTAGAAATATATTAGTTTACTACATTTTATTACAGTTTAAAATAATAAATTATTGAAAACGATTTATAATTATTAAGCAGAATATAATGGAACCTTAATAAAAATTCTTTAAAACCTATTACATCCAAAATGCAAAAATATTAAATTTTAATGATTCAATTGATTTTAAAACAATATTGCTATTTTATTTATTTATATATTAAATAATTATTACATGAGGTAAAGTTTACGTTGTAAATTTATTTTGACATAAACCAAAATACAGTATAACTACTCAGTTGTGGACTGGTGCGTTATGGATAACTGTATGTTATGAAAAAAAATTGATAATTTGGCAGAATCTCTATATTTTTTAATGTTAAATTGATTGCCTGTTATGGAGTCGTGTGTTTTGTCTTATGGATGGATCTCATAGAATTTAAATCCTAAAAAACTGTATTATTTATAAAGACTGTAAAGAATGACATAATTTGTCAAATATTGAGTTACTCATTATTGCTAATAAATAGAGTCCTTTGCTTTTGTGTTTTTATCTCTTTATAAATTAAAAATAATTATAATTAAGACAAAATTTATGTCTCATGAAATTTATGAAAACTCTACTTTTAAAATTTTTGCTGTCAAATGAGAAATTAATCAAATATCAATTACAAAGCAATTAAATCAAACAAAAATTACTTATTATTTAATATTATATAAGAGTTTTATTTGATAGTAACAGATTTTGATATTTATTAATAAACCTGTTATTCAACCTACAGTGCCCCGAATCAAATGCAACTACGTCTAAACGGTTATAGATAGAGTTATTCTGTAAATTGCATTTAGTCAACACATAAAGGTTGTTGATAATTATTTATTAAAAAATTTCATCTAATCAAGTGACTTGAAAATAATATATACATTTCAAATGTACATGTTATTTTCTCAACCCTTAGCAACAGAACTATGAAATCTTAGGGAAATGTGAAGGACATGTATTTGTATAAATACTTGTAGAACATAATAAAAACTGGATTTTTAACAAAGTTATGAGCAATCAAAATTTATAAAGTTTTATTATCACCATATTTGGGATTTTGAATAAACAAGCAAAAAAGTTCTTTTCAAGGATTATGACCATGAGCTAATAGTTTTAAAAGTAATTTCAATATATAAAACCAGAAATTTAATTGGGAAACAACTTTTTATTTTATTAAAAATTTTCAGTAACCTTGTATCTACCACTACCGCAAGATCTCAACTCGATTTAAGTATAAATAAGTTGAGAGATCAGGTTTTATTTACTTACGGCTCAGACTTCTTTCATAATGAAGTTTAAAGAGTTATTTTTAATGATATCTTTATCACTTCTTCACAATGAATCGGTTTCACAGCCTATTCCAAACGATTCGACCTGTAACCCAATGGATGCGACCAACGGTACCGATATTGATGAAAATGGGAATTGCATGGACAATCCGGATGAAAATGGTAAATACCAAATATTAAATAATAAATCATTTCATATATCAATCTTATCCAAATTATTCTGAAGATATTTGTATGTCAGAAAATGTGATGGTTGAACCGATGAACATTCAATTTACCGGAGATGATCAGAGATCATTTATCGGGATATCTGTTGCAGCACAAGTTCCACTTTGGCGGGTGAAATCAGCCATCAAAAGGGCTATGACGAAGAGAGGACATAATAGAAGAGAGACGTTCTGTAGGAGATGGATTGAAACAGTTTACAATCAATTCAGAGATGGGGAGAGGTTCAACACAAAAGATAGAAGATGTATGACATCGGCCCAAAATAGCCCATGTACAGCCACAGATGAAGCTCATCAAGAATGGCTGGATCATTTGATGGACATCAAAAGAACTTGGACTCAAAGAGAACTGGCTGATGAAATGAGAATCAGCCAATCGAGTGTAACTCGCCTAATAGAAAAATCAGGTTATAAAAAGGTTAAAGGCAGATGGATACCACGGTTTTTGTCAAGTGAAGAGAAAGCTGCACGTGTGGCGGCTGCTACCGCCAACAAACGTTGGTTTATAAAAAATTCAAGAATGTTGGGTCGTATAATTGCCTTCGATGATACGATCAATACCAGATGAATAAACACAATACTTTTTACCTTTGTTAAATATCTTATAACGTTAAAGAGAAAATTAAGTTTTTTTGGTGGTAATTTATTGTATCCTTCTATTATTATAAAACACAATTATACTAAAAAGGGATCATAAATTTTGCATCAAATTTTAAACAGGATTTACGATATTTACGTTATTAAATCGCAAACAATTTGGATTGGCTATAATTATTTAAAGATGAAATAAGACATCACTCATCACAAAACAATCTGGAAACTTGGTTAGTTATCTTAAAGTTTGTTCTCATTAATTGGTTACTCGCTTATCGTAATAAACTTTGAAATAAACATATTTTTTAAATGTTTTTTAAAATTAAAATATCAAAAAGAGACATTTCTTAAAATATGATATAAGATAAATCTTATTTACATTTATATTTATAATTTTAATATAATTGTAAAATAATGTCTTTACTTCAAGGAATAGCCAAAATCTCAAGGGTGATTAAATCTTGAAGCATTTGATGGATTGACTGTCACGAGACGTTTTTTTCAAAAAAATATTGATCAAGAATCCAATCGCAAACAACTCTAGCCTACAACATCAGATTTCATTCTCCCTGATAGCGAACTTGAATTTCTTGATTAAAATTCTCCCGACTTCCCTTTCGGCTGTTCTGTCGATTCAGATCATCAAAAAGCCATTCATCCGAAAAATCGATTCTTTCGTTTAAGTTGTCGTCCTATAAAGTGCTCTGAAGTGCCCAGTTGAAGAAACAAAACTGCTTTGTTTGCCAGGCTAGGAAGGTCGCGGCACATGGAGTTCAAACGGATGAAAGTGGAAACGCTTAAGATAACGGCGGACAGTAGACGCACCAATGCTAATGCCAATAAATTCCGGCCATTTCTGAACAATAGTTTAAAGGCAACTCTTGGACATGAGTGAGCACCTGCTGAATTTTAATTTGATTTAATTGGAAAATTTAACAAAAATTAAGGTATGTTTAAGTTAAATTGTTATACATTAAGGCCCATGAATGCCCAGAAGGCCGTAAACATTGACGAGAGCATAAAAAGCATTTCTTAAATCCTGAACACTTTTGAATTTGCTAATCGATAATACTTACAATGAATTTCAAATTTTTCGATGATTTTCCTGGCAGCAGTTTTCGAAGCGTAAGGATTCCCGCGATGTCTTTAAGTGAAGGCGTCCAAAACTTTATCCTAACTCTGACCGAAGAGTAATTGAATTAATTCAATTCTTTGCTGAACTTACAAAACCATTTTAATATAAGCAGTTTGAATGTCAGCGAATTACTGAATAAATTTTGAGACTTTTATTTGCCTTTAATACAGTTTTAATCTATTTTAGAACATAACTTCAAAATGAGAAATGTTTCATTAAAAGTTTTTAAGAGTTTTCTAGTTAAACTAGCAAATATTAAACTATCCGTCTTCCAAAATTTTCCATTGACTCAATAATATAATGCTGACACTAAATATTCATTGAAATGGTCATAATTCAACTATGGAATTTTTACCACTTAAACTTTGCATATTCACTTGTTAATAATGGAAATTTTTAAATGATGAGCTCAAACAACTGATAAAACTTTATTTATTGATCTTCTCAAACATAAACAAACTCAATTAAATTTTTTCGGTAATCCCGAGAGCAACTTCAAGTTCCCTTACCCTACAATATTGTGCACCGACTTTCAGGCTGATCCGGTAATGAACGTTGTTGAACGTGTTTTTATTCCCCTTAAAGAAATTGAGTGTTACAAAAAACCGAATGTCTATTTCATTATTTAAAACGAAAATTTGTATCAAGTATAATTTTAATTAAGAATTTATAGATAATAATAATTATATTGAGCACACAAAATCTGTCACTATTTATAAATATATCAAATATTTATTTTACATCTGATCAATCAGTTTTAGTAATAGGGGTATAGCTACCGCCTATTACTATTAATTGTAAAATTTTAATCACTTATAAACTAAATTTTGAGTATTTGTAAATTAATTTCAAAAATTTGTTAATAATTTAATTTGCAATAATTTTGATTTTCATTTTTGGTTCAAATTAACGGTTAGCTCAAATTATCGGTACTTCAAATTAACGATCGGTTACTTAATTGTGAAGTGAACTTTTAATTGTGTTAACATAAATTTATTAATAATCTATTAAATTTATAATTAGGAACCTCAAAATTATAATAAAAATTAAATTTTAAACTTTTTAAAATGTGCATGAAAATAAATACTTTTGGATATTAAATAAATTTTTTAATAATTTATTTGTAAATATTTATTTAATTGATTTTTGTGTATGGAATAATTTAAATATAAAATT
>JAQFZM010001974.1:0-15484 GCA_034695785.1 Galumna obvia | reverse complement strand
GCTGTAAGACAGGATCAAATTATTGGTTTTGAGTGGTTAAACGAAAAGGAAAGATGGACTCAAGACACTATTATAACATTTCTAAATGGCACAATCAGAAAATATGTTGAAAATACAATGCCAGGAGAAACTTTTGTAATTTTTATTTCATTTGATGGCTAATTATATCGAATAAAACTAATGTTTATTAAATGACGGATTAGGTGAACTAACCAATAGCGTGAACCAAACTTTCATCCCCGGTCTGGTTCACGCTATCGATCTTCAAATGTATTTCCAAGAAACAAAATTGAATTGTGTTGTCATTCTAATTTTAATGAATAAATAATTTTTTTATTTTTCAACAAAATTTTTTCAAATTATAAAAGATATTAACAATCAATGAATTTAACGAATTAATTTTTATATATATATTATCATTTTTTCTAATAATCTTTAATAAATAAGTGTCTCTTTCTATCAATTTATTCAAATTTGTTGTTTAATATTATCGTTTATATCAAAGGATAACCTCATTTAATTTTAAAAGAAAAAAAGAGAATAACCTGAAATATTGAGAAATTATAAAAACTTTAATCTTTATTTCCAATCTTCTCCCTATATTCATTTTTGTTATTCACTTAAAAGTTTTTATATAGAAGGTTATTCACATTTTTATTAAAAAAATAAAAGGGAATTTCATTCTAAGTAGAGATTTTTCAACAAAGAATTATTCTCCCTCTCTAAATATTTACTCATCTATATATATAAATGTTATATTTAATAATTATGAATATATGTGAATATATATTTGTTATTAAAACAAACCTCTTATTATGAACAGAATCCATTTTAATAAATAAAAGAAAATAAATGTTCATAATGAGAAAATATTTTATAAATTTAAATGCTTTCTCATTCGATATTGAGTATTTTTATTTAAATTGCATTTATATTTATTTAGTTTTATAATTGTTTCATTATGTGTTTATAGTAATTTTAAATCGTTTGAATTTCAATTAATTTTTCCACTTATACCATTACAATTTTTAACACAAAAATTATTTAACTTATTACTATAAATTATTTTAAATAACAATGAATTTATAAAACTTTAATGTATTTCATTGTATCTTTTATATAATTATTAAATCAATATACAAAATTTGAAAATATATCAAAAAGTGAACAAATTCTTTAATTAATAAATAGCTAATATATATATTTTCTTTTGAAACGACGGGTAAATTAAAGTTAATGAAAATATATTAAGGTTATTAATTATTTTAAAAATATTTTATAAGAATTTTTATAATATGTAATAAATTAAAATATACCTGCATGAAAACATTTAAATTTTGAAATATTGATCATATTACAGAAGAATCTTTAAATAGAAATATAAATAAATTCATTATAATGTTTATGAAATATATTGTTTCTCTTCAAAAATATTAATGTTTTATTTTACTAAAATTAAAACTGAATAAATATAATTTGGGTAGTTTATTAACGAAATTTGACGAATATTTAAACCAAAACCAAATACAGACAAACCTCCAAAATAGGAAAAGCTCGGGACCACTAAATTTGTTCACTCATTAGATGTTTTTACTCATGAGAGGCTTTAATTTTAAATTTTTACATATATTATTAAGAGATTTATTGATTAATTGCTTCATTTAATTAAAATTTTAGTCTATTATTATGCAGATTGAAATCTTGAATTTAATTATTAAATAATTTTGTTGTAAACCAGAATCAAAATCTTTAAATAACTTATTTTCCTTAATAATGAAAAAATGACATTTAAACTCCAACTTTTAAAGGATTAACCAGATTAAAGAAATCTTTAATGAACTTAAGGGATGAATCACAAAAGGCGAACGGATGGAAGTTGATCATTTTATGGGTTCTATTTAAATAAATTATAATGAAGTATACTCTACGATTGAGATGTTCAAATTGCTTTTTATGGGAATGAAAGAGTACTTTAATCTTTGTTTTTCTATTGAAATCATATATTAACTAGATTTTTAAAAGTTATGGGCGTGGTTTACGTTTATTTGTTTTCTATATTCCTATTCGTTTTGATAAAATAAGCTTGAAAATTTCGAAATTTTCAAAATTCTAATTTATTTTGTTCTTATGTTCTTTTACATATTTTGATGAAATACATTATTTAAATGAAGAAAAACGAATATTATAGGTTTACCAAGTTTCATTAAAAAATCTCAAAAATTCAAAATATTGACAATAAAGTAAATTCAGTTATAAACATTTTTTTCAAAAATAACCAATAAAGAAATGGTTATCTTGTTTAATTCATATTGGAAAATACTGTTTCAACACTAATTTTGGCAATAGTTTATATATATTTATGAAACTTGGTAAAATTATTAATTTATGTATTTAAATAAATTTGTTTAATCAAAAATGATTAAGAAACCTTTTGAACAAAATCAATTAGATTTTTAAAAATATTAAAAATTACGAGCTGATTTTATCAAAACGAATAAGAATATTTGAAAATAAGAAAATTTTATAGACTAATTTTTGAACTAGTATATCAACATAATCAAAAGAAATTTTAATTTCATAACATCTGTCTTAAAAAAATTATACTAGGTAAATTAGTCGTATTTTTTCATTGTCATATTCTTACAGCAAAACCATATTTGCGGTTAAAAAATAATTTTTTACCAATAAATATTAACGGAAATTTTGGATCAAGTCACAATCCAACCGGAAATCAATAATCGCCGCCATTATATAAAATTGGTATTAAAAGCTTTAAAACATAAAAATTAATTTTATTAAGCTAATATTAAAAAATACTATTTTCTCTAATACCTTTTATAATACCTAATTTTTTCGCTTACTTTTTATTTCATTAGGTTTTGAATTTAATAATGCTAGATGTTTTAAATTTGATTTTTCTACAAATAGTAGAGTACTGATATTAAAATATCAATAACTTTCTCAAAATCTTTAAGTTTACGAATATCTGAACCAGCTGTTTCTGGATTCACAACTTTAAATATTTTATTTTACTTAAATTTGATTTAATCGAAATCAATTAAGGATAGATTAATTTTTGAATTTTCCAAAATTTTCATTTTATTCCAAAGGTCAAAACATTTTTTAATATATTCTAAATCGTATTCAGAACTACAAAAGAATATTTATCAAACCTATAATTTTGATTCAACTTTACATTGATAGCTGACCAAAATCGTTAAATTTTTCATCATTAATTTTTTTTGAATTTCTAAAACAATTTAATGATAAATTTTTGAAATTTTATAAAGTTTTGATGTTAATATTTAAGATATATAATCAAATTTATCATTAGGTATTCTGTAAATTTTATTATGCCGCCCAACGGCTTCATTTTTATAAATTGTTTCCCAATATTTTTAAAAATGAAATCAAAAACCACTTCTGAAATTTTATTTTTAAATATATTTTTATCAAAAAAATCCAATAATTCAAAGATTTACTTCTGCAACATTTTCCAAATATAATGAAAGCTTACACCTTACAATTTTTTTGGTTATTTTTCTTTTTTAAATACAATTCTATAAAGAAGTTTATTATCTTTATGATATCTTCCAAGTATAGCTTAAAATTCTTCATTTTGATTTAATGAAAGTTTCGGGTTTTTATATCTTTCAGAGATATCTTGTTTCTTTTGCTTACGCTTTCTAAGTTGTATTGAATTAACACTAGGTTGATAATCTTAGTTTTCCGTTTCAATTTCATTTTCTGTTTCTGATGACTGATCATTTGTTTCGTTTCCCTAATTTTCTACACCAACATTATGAGTTAATTCATTTTTTGGATTTTCCAGTTAATTATTTATTAGATTTTTCTGTTCATTATTTATTAGATTTTTCTGTTCATTATTTATTTGATTTTCCTGCTCCCTAATCATGTGATATTCCGGATTATTATTCATTGGATTTTCCGGTTTATTAACCATTTGATTTTCCGATTGATTAATCACTAGATTTTAAGAGTGAATAAATATTTGATTCTCCGGGAGATTAATCAATTGATTTCCCGGTTGATTAAACATTTGATTTGGTTCATCTTAGTAATTATTATTCAATAGAATTTCCATTGTTTCATTTCCTTTTAAATATTTAGGTGGTTATGGTAATTTATCAAAGTTAAGTCCTTTATAAAAAGTTTGCAAATCCAATGGCAAATTCCCTAATGTTTTTGAATTTATGGCTTATTTCACTTTTTTTTACCTTGGTGGCTGTATTTTTATTACCAAGTTCAATTTTGAATTTTGTATTTAACATATTTGTTTATGTGCAAAAGATTTGTTCATTATTGTTGAAATTCAATTAGAATTGTTTTGATTCAAACATACAAAATATTATATTTCAAATTTCAGTTTAGTAATTGTGAGAGTTTTAAATCAGTTATTAATTGTTGTGTTTTTTAAACATTAAAAGTCAAATTGAATCAAAGCAGTTTATATTCAATAAATGGCCAAAATCAGAATAACAAAGAAGTCCTAGTCGATAATTATGATTATATTTATATAGTTCTGTTGAAATCAGATGTCAGAAAACTTGAAAATAAAGTGGAAAAATACAAAAATAAAAACAAAGCATTAAAGAAAGAAACGAAAATATGGCAAAACAATGATGCACTTGATGCTGATGTCAAAACTACTGAAAAGACGTCAAAATTAGCCATGGATAAACTAAAAGATGAAGTCAAAATTCTGAAAAACGACTTAAAGAAGACAAAGCCAATGACTGCAATTGGATTCCATATAAGACCAAAAATAATTGAGTTTTTGTCCTTACTTTTAGCAAGTTCATTTAAAAAAAATTCTGTTATTTATGTCTTGTTTATTATTTCTAATACAAAACAATTTGTTTATACAAAGAAAGTTAAATATCTTATTTCACTTTAACAATTTCTAACTTAAATTCAAATCAAATCTCAAAGTATTCATTTAAAGTTTTTCCCTTGCGTTGTGATTTTGATTTTAATACAATTTAAAAGTGTTCGATTAGAAAATTTCTGTATATTATAAATAATAAAATTGACAAAGAAGTACAGATTGACGACTACACCACATCTCGTATGACTCTATTAGAAAATGAATTGTGATATCACAAAAATAAAGCTAAAGAAAGAAAAGAAGAACTACAAGTTTTGGAAATGAAAATCGAAAAAATAAAGAAAAAGATCAGGAATTTGGGGACAAATGTTGACTTATAAAAAGAATATGGAAAAATGTGAAGGCCTTAATAAAAAGAATAAGGATTTGAAAGTTTGACTAAATGAAGAAGGAGACGACGAGGAAGAATGGTTGCCATAAAATACGATGAAAAACTCAACTCAGTCAAAGTATTTTTTCCTTTAAATTACTTAATTCTATATTAGATTCCTTTTCCTATTATTTTAATTTTATTAATTTAAATACAGTTTTATTTTCACACCACCTTGGTGTTTCCATATTTTATTTAATTACCTTGATTTTTATATATATATTATCTCCCTCTTTATCAACATTTCACTTATATTGTTCTTTTATATAATTGGCCTTTTTCAAAAAAAGGAAAATTTTAGATATTTTTTTGTAATATTATGCAAATTTTATGTGTAATGAGTTTAAATTCTTATATATTAAACTAAAATATGTTAGGGGCTGACGCTCTATTGATTTTTATTATTAAACTTTTTAAAAATTCAAATTTTGCTGAATTATCTTGATTTTTAGTCTTAAATTGATTAAATGTCGTAATATATAACTCATTGTATGAATATATGAGATAACTTCTAAAAATTAAGTATGTATTTGTTTTTAAATAATTTTGGGAATTTTGAAAATACTACCCTATAGCTATAACCTCCCTGTCGCGAAAATTCGGGTTACCCCTTCTATCTGGAAGAAAAATTTTGGTATACCCCCTTGTGATTTTGGTCGGTGGCCATCCCTGGGAAAGACAACAATATTTGTTCGCAAATAGGCGGAATAGCACAAATTATTGTACAACCCTGTATCCAATGCGTTCTTTTGAAAAGGAATAAATCTTATTTAAAATACAGAAAATTTTCATAATTATTTAGAACCGATTTCAAATAATAACAAAACATAAAATTAAAAAATACATAGCGTTAACTTTTTTCCTTACAAATTAATAACCTTTCTAATCTTTTTTAACTGATATATTTTATATGCAGGAACAGCTGTTGTTTTGAAATTTAATTGACTTTACAAAAGTTTCCCACAGCTGCCACCAAAGTTTGTTAAGATTTATTGTATTATAATATATTTAAATAGTAATAAAATTTTTCAAATTTTCAAAATTTATTACTAATATTTATTTATTTTTCTCATTTTAATAATGGAAAATTGGAATTAAATTATAATATTTGATACTTTATATTAAAATCATATATTTTACAAGAGTATTATCAATTCAGTAAGTATAATCATTGTTAAATTTATAAATTAATATGAAATAAATAGATTTTAAAACAAATAGTAAAATATCATGGAAAATTACGGAAACGTAATCAATGATAGTAAACCATAGACTGACTAATCATCAAAAATACATTCAATTTTTAATAAATTATAAGTCAATAATGAGTAAGAGTTGTGATTAATAATTACAAATCTTAGAAATGGATATAAGTTAAGTCATTTGTATGAGTGATATGGGGGGAAGATTTTTTAACCATTACAACTTATTCGCAAAACATCAACATAAAAACAAAGTATTTGTTTTTAAAGAACGAAATTGATTTTCTTAAAGAAATCTTAAAGGAAAAATGGATTTAATCTACATATTAGAAACAAAAGATGGAAAAATAAGGAATCATAGGTTGTAAAAATTTTACTCAAGTATGGGTAAAGATAGAAACGATACCAAAGAGAAAGTTTTTACTGGATAAAAAAATTAAATAAACTTCCTTATATCAAATATAACAAAGAAAAACAACTAATTTTAGTGTAAATATTTAATAACTCATAAATTATTTCCTCTCAATTATTCAGACACATCGAGAAGATTCATCCAAGGTTATTTAAAATGTGTTAATTTTATTAACTTATAAAAATTTTAACAAAAAATTTTATAGCGATTAATGTTTAAGACAACACACCTCTTGTAAACACAAACAATAATTAACTTATAATTTAAACTTATATATATTAAAATTAATGAAGAGAATGATAGAAAAATAGAATAGAATAAATTAAAGTTCTAATTTGAGAAAATAAAAGTAGTTAAGAATATATAGTAGATAAGAATAAATAATTTTTAATAAATTATATAATCAAATTAAAGAAAACGAAAAAAATAATTAATTATGGAAAGTTTGAAACATAAATGTTTATATTATAACTAATAAAGATATACCTTTAGGTAAATTTCTGTAAATTGTTCATATAAAATATGCAAAATTACATACCTTTTAAGTGGTAAAATATTATAATTTCGTTATATTTATCTGTGCGGCAACTGTCCTTACAATATCTTGTGTTCAGGAGATTATTTATCGACACAATATAACTTTAGTATAATAAACGATATGCTAAAGTTGACCAAAATATCAAATAAAATTTTGGTAATTTTCAGAAGAAATTTCCAGTAAATTTCCATAATTTCACCATCAAAAATGCATTGCTCAGTTTAAAATGCATTTGCAAAATAATTGGTTTTTTTTAAAGGTTTCACTGTTTTAAGTTCATGAAATTATTATTTTGGATATTAATAATTAATTTCTATTTGATTATTAATTATAATTAAAGAAAATTTATTAATTAAAAATTTTTATATAATATATTAATGAAATTTTATAATAATATTAATTTTTTAAATAAGTTCTTCTAAAATTTAATTTCATTTGATGTTTTCATTAATTGAATTATTAACAATTTTTCTTTAAATTTAAAATGATTTTTAAGTTATCAGATATGAAATATTATTAAATTATTATTAGAGCTGTTATTATAATTTTATGCATTTATGAGCGGAACAAATGACACAAATACAGGTTTAAATATTCACTATTATATCAAATATCACTTTTCAATACACTGATAAGTAAAATTCTAAATAATATTAAAACAATTTTAAAATTTATTTTAACTGATAATTAATAGTTAAAAAAGTTAAAATTTGCATTAATTTAAAAATTTATGAATAATTAATTCTTTTGAATTTTATTTTATGTATAATATATTCGTTAAATTAACTTCATTTTAGAGTAATAATTTTAGTTTCACGAATAAAATGCTTTGTGTTTTATTATGTGATCAGTTATTATTGAATGAGTTATTATAGTTATTATGCATTAGCGGCGCTAATGACATAAATATAGGTTCAGTTTTATAATTTGTATAGAATTTCATTAATCATTGTATTGAGGAATAAAACTTAAAATAATAATAAAGTAAACATTCTCTATATAGCAACTGTTATATGCATTCCTACAATATTTAAAAATTCATGTTATTATTTATTTTATTTTTAAAATTAAGTTTTATTAAAGAAATTAATTTTATTTATTGTATTGAATTCATTGTCATTAAATTGATTGCCATTTATTGTACAAATTCATGTGTAGAAATTGTGTTAATCATGGAATTACTAAAAAATCAATATTTAATAATTTGTTGTTTTTATTATTTTAATTTAACTTTATAAAAGAACTGAAACCGGTGGATCCAAAATCATTATCTCCTCTCTCGTTATTCTAGACTTCACATTCAACAAATACACATTGAGTGTATTGTTAAATGATAATTTCAGTTATACGGTCACTTCTTTTTATATTTAATTTTATTCCCTAAATTAGTTAAAATATTTATATCTTATCCTCGATAGTTTAAGTCGATTAATCATAATAGTAAATACGAATTAATAAAAGTGAAAATAAAATATAAACAGATTATGCTTATTGATTCAAATATTTATTTTTAAATTCGTTTATAATTTACAAATAAAATAATATTTTTTATATAAGTTTTTCTTGAAAAATTTGTTAAAATAAAAAAAAACACCTAGTTTAAAGCAATTTTTATATAAAAAATGAAAACAAATTCTTAATTTTATTGTTTATAAATTGGATTTTAATAAATAAAATAATCTTAGCAAAAAAATGATTAATTTAATATTTCAATTAAATTTAAAAAATGATGTAGCTTAATACCTAATTTTATTAAAATTTTCTTTTAAATTTACACATGAAAAAAATATTTTAAAATTAAGTTACGTACCTTCTAGCACACTATAGCATAATTTTCAGCAAGACAAGATTTGTCATATATTAATCCGAAATAATTTGAAACAATGCCAAAAATAATTCCTGTGCCAACTTTTTTTGTTGAAATAGGTCAATAGAAAAGTCTGAAATGGAGGACAAATTTATTTCTGCGTAATTAGTTAATTGAATAAGTTTCAAAATATTTGAGTCCATTCGTTGTAACGAAAAATATTATTGACTTTTACTATAAAAAAATATACAGTAATTATAATAACTAATGTAACCTTCTTTAATCTTGATAATTTTTAAATGGATTACCGATTTTAATAGATCAAAATTTATATTGTCGTCCACCTCATGAACAACAGTATAGTATTCCTCGTCGTAATAGTATTCAGCATTATCTTCGATGATTTTTATTGAAATTTTGTTAACATTTTTTATAAAAGGCACAGGAACCGGCTACTCATTATGAAATGGCACAGCATATAAAGGATATATACTCCTAGGTAAATTATCCAAATACCTGACTTTAAAATAAATAAATGGAGATTCGACCGTTAAATTAACTGAATCACTATTGTTAATTTAATTCTGGATTTAATTCGGGTGCATCATGTTCCTCTCAAAGTGTTTGATCCACTACTAGTGGATGGGGCTAGCTAGTTTTTAATAAATTTTTCAAACTTTAATTCACGCTTAAAAAATTATAAACGGTTAAAAAGGTTATAAATGGAAAAAACTGCACTTACCGATTCTATCGAACATTTCCTACAACCTTTAATCCTGTTTGTTTCGCTAGTTGCGCTTTAATTTTAAAGTTTGATTTCTATAAACAATTAAATTTATTTTACATTTTTTACGATAGGAAGATTTACCTTATATTTACGAGCCATAGTTATTCTATTAGATGACAAACTACGCAGAAGCTAAAATATCATTAGCCTAATTTGTAACCAGAGTTCATACATTAAAAGCGAATGAGAAATAGATAAAAAAATTAAAAAAAACTGGTAGAAGGAAATAATTTCACATTAAAACTTTCAAACCGATCACAATATACTCGAGGAAAAATATATTGGTTTAGTCACCAGAAATGGACAAATAATATAGAATCATTATATTTGAAAGGAAAATTTATAAGTTGGAAATAAATCTGAAGAAAAAAGTTCAAAATTTAGTGATAGAAACGGAAGTAATTAAAAATTTCAAAACTGAGCTCGAGGAAGAAAAATCATTTATTTTCAAGCATTGTCTGAATTAATTGAAAGAAGAAAGTGGTTTAAAAAGACACTCCATTCGAGTACATAAGTAAGAAATTTTAGTCTAAAATCTGATCATACCTTACAATAATATTCTTCAATAATATAACAATAATACATTAATCATCTATTTTATGATTCATTTTGATCAATCTACATTCAATAATTTTTTGTGTAATTATTTTAAGCTTAAACATTCGAATATATTGACTTTTTTGAAATTTTTATTCAAGTATAAATATTTTTCTAATTTTCTTTTATATTTAAAAATATATTGAGAAAATTGTCATGATGTGATTAATCTTATTATATTACTAATGTCTTAAATATCTTACTTAATTTGATCGAAATAGGTCTTTCAAACATATTTTATGAGATATGTATAAATATATCCCTTAATGAAATATTTCTTAGTAAAACGAATCAGTAAAATAAATTCATATAATTAAACTTAAACTATCGTTAAATTTTATCGTAAAAAATGATATCTCTCCCAGAATAATATAAATAAAGAAATGTATAAATTTTATCTAAAATACTGAAAAATTATATAATTGTTAAGAAGAGATTTCAAATTATAACAACAAAATTTAAAAATTCAAAAAATAGGTAACGATAATAAATATTTTATTAATTTACAATTAAATAAAACTTCATATCTTTCTTAAACGGATATTTTATTATTCAGGTTTACTGGTATTTTTGAAAAATTAATTGACTTTACAAAAGTCCCACAACTGCCACCAAATTTTGTTTATTACATTAGATATATTATCTAAATTATAAATAAATCTTTCAAATATTAAAAATTAATAACTATGACTTAATGTTTACTTCTTTTGCTATTTATGACAAAAAAGATAATCGCCTGTTTAGTGTTCATTAAGTTTTTCAACTTTAAACCTTTCATTTCAATCTGAAAATAAATTTCATTAAATTTTAAAGAAGGAAAACTCAGTTGTAGTATTAAAGCATAAAAATACAAGTATTTGGCCTTTTTATCAATTGTAATTCAAGAATTCTTTTTAATAAATTCTTATCTAAATTATTTAAATTTTTTAATAGATTATTTTAAACAGAATGGTTGAAATGTTAAAGAAAACAGGTACTATTACTGATAAGGAATCAATTACATTACGTTCTGTTACAGTGTGAAATTCTGAAAATGTTGAGATGATTAAAGAATTTTATCAAGATAAGCCATAAACAACTCAAAGAAAGGCGTCAAAAAAGTTACAAGAAATTTGCAAAAAAAACTAACATTCAATAAACATTTTCAAAGTTATCATTCAAGTTGTTATGAAACAAATACAAAGAATGATTATGATTAAAATAATAAAAGGCTAATGGCTCTTTATAAATTTATTTATATCAATATTAATATTGAGTCAATCATCGTGAGGAATGAAGAGAAGAGAGTCGTAAACCCGAAAATAGGCACGACGAAAACCCACGAATAGATAATTCGCATTAGAACTGACATTAATAAAAGTTATACCACTTGTTACAGGAGATTGTGTTGAAATGGGTTTATTAAGAAATAAACGTTGAAGTGATGGATCTATACTTTCTCTACACAGAATGAAATTATAGTTTTTGGTTAATTGGTGAACTCTTTGGTACGACATCCATGTTACGGATTTAAGAAGGGGGCGTCTTTTTTCATTCACCGGAAGTAATGAAAGTTTATTTGGGGTTTTGTCGTTATTCATGATTTTAATATTTATAAATAATTTGTAAAAAATAATCATTTAAATAGTTTTGTTTAAATAATTTTTTTAACTATTTTCCCTTTTATGTAATATAAATAATTTCATATTATCTGGGTTATATAACAGTTATCAAAATATAACAAAAAATTTATTAAGCGGTAAGTAAGGGACTGTAAACAAGGGTTAGATTATTGTTTAATAAATTTTTTTAATGAATATTTGTTTAATTAATAAATGCCAAAATCGATATATTTCCCGAAATATAATTTATAATACCTGGAACCCTCTTGGCCACCGATATGGAATCAAATTATATGACAATAAAATATTTCTGTTTATAGTAATGTATTTGAGATTTAATTTTTAAGGCAGTAGAGATTAGGTCACATTAAATTATATTTGTATGGGTTCATAGATAGTTTGGCCTCCAATAAATAAACTCAAATAATTTAATTTCAAAACTATTTTAGAAGTTATTCAAAATTATTAAACAAGCAGTTAATAAGCGGGTCTTTTGGTACTCCTCAGCCTCAGTTCACACATGACTTTACAATATATAAACATAAGCAAATTAGTTGCATTTTTTTAATTAAATAATTTATTAGATAAATAAATCATTTAGTAATAAATTCAATAGAAAATTTTATTAAGTTATTTTTTATATAATTGATAAGAAAAGGCTTTAAGCTCGGATTCGGAAAGTTTTTTGTTCGAATCCTTTTGCAAAAGCTTTTGCTTAATTGAATTATAACGACCGGCCAATCGATGAGCTTTTAATTGTAAATCCCTCGATTGCAGACGTTCTTTAATGTCAGAAAATTTTTTCTGGCCTCCGCCTCGAGTTATTTCAACTTTGGTTGCATATTTGGATTAACGGAAACTTTCGGCCTTCAATTTTTAAGTTCGTTTTTAAAGTTTTCTGGTCCTGGCTTTTAAGACCGTGATGTCATTTCCTGCCTCGCGTAGAACTTTTAAATTGTATGCGTATCATCTTTTCTTTTGACGGTATTTTTTGGTCCTGACTTTTTTCCCGCTGGTTTCTTTGGTTCAATCGCGGCCATCAAAACTTTCTTCGATTTTTGAATTTTTTCCACTTTAGCCCAATTAATAACAAGAGGTATGATTTTAACCAAATGTATTAATCCAACGTTTGTGTACGAATTGTTTTGATTTCCAATTTCGAGAACTAAGAAGTCATCGATGGACAGGGTCCATGAACCGGTCTTTTGGCCAAAATCGGTATATAAGACATAAACTTGTCATAAACTTGACATTCCTTGTCATTTTGGAATTCAAGCAACGGATCATTGGAAATGTCTTCAAACAAAGCGTTGGTCGCTGGGGTCACTTTTGCGGTCATTTCTTCGAATAGAGCGAAGAGTCGGGAGAAGCCAACATTAAAATTATCTGACATTTCTTTACAGAACTTTTATTAAAAAAATAATTTTATTAAAATCAATTGATCGTCCATTATATAAACTAAAGCAAAAACATTAATTTAAAGCAGTTTATTAATTGTGAAGTCATTCGAAGTCGTCGGAAGATATTAACGGCAATTAAAGAACTGATGATGAAACAGCGCCATCAAAAGCCCTATTCACCAACCTCCAAGTTTCGTAAAGCATCGTTTGGTGTCAGTTGGAAGAGGGCGGCTAGCTTTCGTGAAGTCACTCATGATTCGAGGGCCTCAATTCTTTTGGAAACCTCTCAGGATAGAACCGGAGACCACTTCTAATTTAATCATCGAAAAATCGAAACCATAAACTAGAACATAGGCGGTCGAGGAGTACCACTATCCTTTAGGCGAACCCCAAGTGTAACGTTTGGGAGCCTTAAAAGGCTTCCACCGGACGGTACAAATGAATAGAGTCACTAAATAATAATAATTTATTAATTCATTATAACAAGTTAATGAATACAAATATTTCATTTTAAAAATTCCTTTCAATTATTTAAAAATGTATTACAGTTTATTTGATTTCTTAATGTTCGAGGTAACTTATTAAATAAATCAATAGTATAAATAAAATAATTCTTTTCAGACATATTTAATCTACAAAATGGTTTACAAGGAACTTTACCATTCCTTACATTTTCCGATATTTTAAATTTATTCTTCCATGCTCAAAGTTATTCAGACATTTATATAATATTTTTAGACAATTGTATTTTCTGCGCGAATTAATCTAAAGATACTCGACCGACACTTTTACATTAGTAGCGGGCCTATATTTGAGCGGAGACGGGCATAACATTAACTGCTGGTGGGCCACAGTTCGAGCAGCAACTGCGGCCCACCATAAACTCACTTATTATAGATTTCAAAACTTTATTTTTATTCAAAAATTCATTCAATAAATTCAAAGTTGGAACTGAGTTTTAGAATGAAAACTCAGTCCTTTTATACTAATTTTTATGAGAATATTTTGTACAAATATTTGTGCAATTTATTCTCAACTCTTCTTATCATTCTTTTTATTTATTTCTATCACTTTCAATCACTTTCAATCTATTTCTATCATTTCCTGTTCATATCATTATCTTTCCTGAATCATCATTTTTCTCTAAATTTATTCTTAACTTTTAGTGTATTTTTACTCTATTCTCATACTTTTGTTTATACTTTCCTACTTATCTTTAACTATGTTTATATTTCATTTTCTTTCTGAACTTGAACTTTGATACTATCTTGCTCTATTCTTTTCTATTTTCTATTATATTCTATTATTTTCTATTCTAATATTCTATTCCCTTTTATTTAAAACGGCCTATCACGTGTTATATAAACCTGATAAAAATTCTTTCGTTTACAATTTTAATCAAAAAATTAAGAAAACCTTTAAAAAAATTACAAATACCATAGTAACAAAATGAAGCAATTGAAAAGTAATAAGAAATTTCTATTCGTATCATACATTAATTGGAGCAACAAATCTTTCCTTTATTTGTAAATAAGTAATTAATCGTCCGGGCGAATATATCCCTTAAATTATAGTAGGGTATAAACTGTATTCATTATTATGTTAATTGGTTTTAACTATCAAAAATCGTTGAAAAAGTTACATATACAGTTACAGCAGTAATTTTGAAAAATTTATTTTTTTTAAAATTTTCTCACTGCTGCCACCAAATTTTTGTTAAGATTTATTGTATTTCAATCTAAATGATTTATTTTGTTATATATCTAAATGATAAATAAATCTTTTAGGGTGGGTGGGTGGGTGCATAACGATTACATATACTACAGTTTACTGCGTAAATGTAGTGAAAAATTCGTTTTAA
>JAQFZM010001973.1:0-15493 GCA_034695785.1 Galumna obvia | reverse complement strand
TTAAATTAATTTATATTTTATGAAAATATTGAGTTATTTTCGATTAGGTTTTTCATTTTAGCTTCAATTTAGTCATTGAATTCTTAATTTTTACAGTTTTATTGAAAAAGTCGAAGTATTAGAGGTGTAGTCAATGCTATTGGGTTTCAGATATAGTTTCCATATCGGAGTACTGGAGGGTTTCCATAATAGAGGTCTTTTATAATGGGTTGTCTATGGAAGTGAATCGGATCCTGGAAATCAGTTTCCTTTATAGAGGTGTTTCCATAATAGAGGGGTGAAGTTATGGAGGTTTGAGTGTAATTCAAACCCTAATTTAAGGGAATGGTTTTGATATACTGAATCTTTAGTTCTTAACTTGGTATATTATTCTATCTCTATTAAATAGAGTGTCATAAAATTCTTAAGTCTCAAAACTTGTCTTAAATCTGATTTAGACTGTACTTTCAGAACAAATATTCAGAATATGTTGTAGACAATTGTTACTAAGCCATAAAAATGATCTAGATTATTGTTTAAATAATAAGCTTTTGGGTAACAAATTTGATAGATAGTTTGTTTCTTTTCATATTTTAATGAAGAACGCCTAGCTCATTCATATTTTATAAATATTTATAAATATATTTATGTAAATTAAGAATTATTCTCAAAAATCTTTGTTTATTTTGTTAAAATGATTGAATAAATGTTTCTCTGAATTGAATATTATATCCAATATAGTAATACTAAATTATAAGAAATAAATCTAGATATAAAGGTTTCGCCACTTTTACTTATTATACATGTATGTATTATTAATGTATCTAGGTATTTTTGAAGTTAAAAATCAATATTTTTCAGGCAATTCCTAAAATCAAAAGAATTTAAAAAAAATATATTTCTTAGAAAAAGAGAGAAATCACAAAAATCTGATCCGAGTTATAAGATTTCGCGATAAACAAGTATTTCGCAAAATAGCTGAAAGGAAAACCATTTGAATTTTCAAAATTTTCAAAATTCAATATTATATTAAGTTATCAAGATATATATATATACGGGTATAATATAAAGGTATATATAACTAGTGTATGAAAAAAAGAAATTCTATTGAGAAAATTTCTTGTAATTTAACTAAAATGTTCCAAGGGAATTTTGTATATTCAAAGAGATCTCTTAAATAATAATAAATTACTTGATTTTACCAAATATTTGTTCTACTTACTTTTTACTAGTAGTTGTTTGTTCAAGACAAATCAAAATTTCTAAGAGAACTACTCAGTTTATGGAAAGACTTATTAAATTCATAGAATTAAGAATTTCCTAGAAAGGTTCTAGAAACATTTCTGCATAAAATAAGAGGCGAATCCATAACATAAAGGGTTTCACTTTGAAAAGCTTCTAAGAAGTTTCATGGTGGTAAAGAAAGATTTCTTTTTGAAAAGGCCTAACTCTAAAAACCAGAGCTGATAACACTTATTGACAATAAGTTATTGTTTGTCTGGAATTTTTCACTGAAATTATTAAATATTTTATCTCATCAGAAGAAGAGATTATATATTATTATATAATATTTTAGTTTTTGATAATTACTCAAAAAAATTAATAAATATTTAAAAATTCATTATAAAAATCAATTAAAAATAAATTAAGACTTAAATTGATTTGAAAACTATTATTAATTATTCAAAATGAAGTACTTTTTCTGCTATATTTACCCAAAAAAACAATCCCCAAACTTTTGATATTTAAGCATGGTCACACTATGTACAAATGCTTACATATTTTTCAAATATTAAAGCAATAAATCATTTTTTGAAGCGTTTAATGATTTGTAAGATTTAATTCCCAAAAGTAAAGCTTTACTTTTAAATCCGGATTCAAATGTTTTTTTCTGAGTAGAAATATATGTTATTTTTTCATCTAAACTATCCCTGGTACTATAAAAGGTTAATAGACATGGCTGAAATATTGGAAATTTGAGTCATTGCTTTCAAATGCAATTTTATATGAATCCATTTGTCTTAAATAACACAAAGTTTTGTGTTTTTCATATTAAAAATGTCAAAACATATTAGTTTTTGTTCCTTTAAGACCAAGAATTGTTAGTAAAAAAAACATAATTTATTAACAAGAATAATTCTAGATAGAAAAAAACTCAGACTAAAAGCCAGGATACAAATGATAGTGGGTTTAGATTCGATAAAAAGGATTTTATTTATACAATAAAAAAATATTCAAAATATATAAAGAATATATTATTAAAATAAGAGATCAAATTTACCAAATTAAATGTTTACCTGAGCAACTTAGGTCTGAACCTCGGTGAATTTCTTGGAATATATTTTAAAGAAAATTCAAATTGATCTAGATATTAGAATATATAACTAGTTTTTGTTAAGAAAAACATTCAAAACAGTCCTCTTTTTTATTAAAGATTCTTAAATTTCATTGAATCCTATCCTTTGGCACTACTTATAAAATATTCATACAAATCCAATGTTCAATAAATATTTAAACAAGCTGAATCGAGAAACAAAATAGACTTTAATGAAAAAATAGTTCTCTGATAAAAACATAAGACTTTTATTAAGAAAATAAATTAAAACATTTCTTTTGAAAGAATATTATTCTTTGTTTTCATTTAATTAAATATGAATTCAATTGAAATTCGTTTCCAATAAAAATCAAATTATATATACTTTTTTGTTTATTTAGATACTTTTCAAACAAAAATATTTGATCTAGGTTATAAGGAAATAAGAGTCTAAGGTAATTTGTGTTAATGAAATTTATATTAATTAACAAGTTCCTTTATCAAAGAAAAGTACAGATGAGACTTTAATGATTTTCTTTTCATCCAGTAAGTATTAATTGCTCGATCACTAATTACTAATTAGTTGTTAAGCAATTAATTTCGCCGATATTTTTCCAAAAATTGTGTTTAATATACTCTAAAGGATTTTCATTCTTCTCTTAACAATAATACAGTCAAACCTATGAAGTGAAAGCAAAATGTCTAATGATTTGTAGATCGAGTGATGTGTTTCTCATATCATGAATACTATTTCAATGGAATAGACTTTGAGAATGAATGGCTTCGCTTTTCAAAGGAACAGAACAGAATGAGCACAGCCTTTCTGGTAAACATCGGTTTTCATATCAGGTGGTTTTACTGTATTTGCAAACTTCTCGACTCTTTTTCTGCTTCACTAAACACTATGCAGTGAAAGTGCTAGATAACTGTTTCATGTTTGACATATTCTAACTCACATTCTCTATAATTGATATACACTTATTTGTGCTTGATCAATGTAATGAGAAGCCTTACTTATTTACTTTTACTACTTTTATATTTTGATTCCCTTTTGTAATGATTGAAAAATTTTAAGAAAAGTATAATAAGTATAAAAGATGTATATTTTTTACTAGATAATTAAAAAAAATAAACTCAGGGAACGAACAGAAACTCATAATTGGATTTTTTTCTTATTATAATAAGTTATGAAAAGCAATAAAGGCTTCACTCATAAGAGAATTCTTTAATTTGATACTAAAAATGAGTGAAGTAACAAAAAATTCTGATTTTCCGGCTTATAGTTGTTTAGTATCATGGTAATTTTGTTGGCAAGTGATGAGAGTACAGATTAATGATAACATAAATATTGCATGTAATTATTATAACAAGATTTACGCAATAATTTTCTTTATTTTTATTTTATAACATATTATATAAGAAATAATAATATAAAAATATAATATTATTATTAAATAATAATTATATAAAAGTATAACAAACCTATCGATTCCTATTATAGTGAGAGTCCAGACGGAGACGAATACCGAACATAACTGAGCGAAGTTAACAAATGGACATAACTCGGGGGCAAATATCCAACGGCCTAACATAAAGTCGGTGTACGTAAAGGGAATGGAGAATATAGACATCGCAATGTCTGATATGCAGAGGTTTATCAGGAATTTCCATAATTCAGAGGAGATTCGGTCGCCTTTTAGTAATACAATTATTGTAATCAAATTACTTCCCAATGATATGAAAGCAGTGGTCGAGTAAAGCGATATTACAATGACCTGCCATGGCCAGAATGACAGAGCCTCTAATGAAGGCAGTTGTCGGCCAGTATTGTTACTCATACTTAGATTAGTTGCAAGTTTTTCGGCTAATTTGATGGCATCCATACTCTTAATAAGTTTAGAAAAGTTTATACTTCTCTTAATTTGAGGTCAATATTTGTGTTTCAAGTTCTCAACACTTAGTGTTTGTGTGCGGACACACACTTTTCACTCTTTAAATATTTGAAGTTTAACTGAAAATATTATGAAATGTTTTAATGTTTGACTCCAATAATTGTGAATTACATACAAAACGAATTGTATTTCAAAGCAATGCTCTCAAGAATTGTGTGAACTCTTATATTCTGTTCTCTTCTCTCCACTGGAAGTGCAAACTGAAAACGAGCTGACACTGCGCTGACTGAGACCTAAACGCACAGAAGGATGGAGTGCTTACAGATAACTGTTTGATTTAGTATTCATTTATTATACACTTATAGAGTCTTGCATTTTTTTGGTCAGATTTATGCTCTTGCAATATAAAAATCGATTTTCCGCTCAATTTTTACAAAAATCTTTATTTTCTAAGAAATGATTTTTATATTCAAATAAAGTTTTTTATATAACTAAATGAGAAAAATTTTGATTTTATTTCAAATACTAAATTTGATTTAAGGTATTCTTTTAATTTAAACAATATTACAACGGATTATTAGTAAACTGTAGTTTTTCACTACAATTATATAGTGAGTGTAGTATATGTAATCGTTTTGCGCCCGTGGGATGCAGCCAATAAAATGTCTTCCCTCCATGTGCTCACTCTACAGGCCACCGACCCAGGGATGGGAGTGGTAGGCTATGCTCTACTTGGGGTCTACCCTTTTGGTAGTAACTAGAAAATTTCGTTTTTTTAATGAAACGGATGGGAGTGATAGGCTGTGCTATCTCTATCTGGAAACCAACCCTTTTGTTAGTAACGGGAAAATTTCGTCTTTTTGATATGGTCCCATTATATTGTTGTCCTTCAGGTAGCTTTGGGGCCAAATAATTTTGAAGTGCGATCCATCGGACTAATATTTCTCTAATACTTTCAACTAACATTGTAACATAGAATAGCATAATAATTCTTTTTAAAATTCTTGATTATCTTTTTATTTGGATTAAATTTACTCGATATCATATGAATATTGATAAAAGCTCGTAAATGTAGTGCTTATAGCTATGCCCTCAAAACTTGTTTTATTTGTTGGTAACCAAGATCATTTTCTAAATGAAATGATGAAAAGTAAGTTAGTAAGTAAGTTTTGCTTTGAGAATACTTTGACATTTGTTTGTTTATCTCTCTAATGATCATGATTTGATACCACCTTGGGAATTCTATGAAATCTTTCAATAAGAATAAAGGAAATACAATTTTAAGCTCTTTTTAGAAACATTTTATTCATATTTTTTGTAGTTTTCTATAAGAATACGGAAAACAATACAATAAATTACAGAATACAATAAAATATGAATAAATTGTTTTTCTTTTTAAAATTATTAGTTTTAAGGATTAATAGAAGAAAATAAAAGACATATTATTAAAGGGTTTCTACTATTTTATAGCTTTTGAGTGAATAAAATATTATTTTTAATATATTCATTGATTTTCTTATCCCTAACCGGAATTCCTTTTAAAAATATATACTTGGTGAATTTGTAAACATGTTAAGATGCTTTTGAATTTTAAAAAACATGTAAAACATACTAACATTTAATAGTTCTATAACTATAAAAATTTCTATTGTATCTTAATCAAAAACTCTTGTCAAAAACATCATAGAATTTTTTTGAGCAATATTATATACTTACCATGGTAACTTTAGAAATTAACCAATTTTTTTGAGTAGAAAGAAATTTGTTAAACAAACATCCTTGTATTTCTTAGGACATTATTTAATTATTTAGTTTACATTATATATAAAAATAGTGTTCAAATGTTAATCATTATAACGATTGCATTTATTATATTATATTAAATAAAAATGAAAAAAATTGTTTAAATAAATTTTTATTTGAAAAGTTTGCTCGATATTAGATATTTATATTAATTTTTAGTAACAATAAATATAGTATTCTGAGAATAGCTCTAATAATACTTCACCTTTTCTTTACTCAATAGTATTTTTACAAAGTTTGTATCTTGCTAAAATTGTTAAACTTTATCCCACGATTTTATATTAAATTTTATAAGCTAAGCCCTGGATTGTGCTTGTTCAATTATTCAAAATAAGAGGTTTGTGCAGGGTATTTCTAATAACACTTAAAGCAAACCTCAACAAATCCTGGTAATTTTTGTTGTTGAATATATAAATGTTTCCGCAATAATCTATTAAATTATTCATATCTTTACTCTAAGAAAGGACTTTCAGTTAAATCGACTTTATATATCATCCTGGATATTTAATTATTAATCAAAAGACAAATTTTTGTATTATGGTAAAGTTATCTTGGTAAATTCATTGACTTCTTCTGAAAATGTTTGGTTAAAAATTTTTGTTTTCATTTAGAATTTATGGAATTTCATATAGTTAATATTGCTTGATAAATTATCAAGTTAGCAATAACATATGAAATAATACAATATTATTTTTATTACTATTGATTTCATTTATGACCATGGAGAAATAATTGTATTTGATTAGTTTCTATTTTTATACTAATAATCTTTATATTAGTATTTATAAGGATTTTATTGCAAATTGTAGCAAGGAGAATTGTATCTAATCAAATGGAATCCTTAAAAATGAATAGGATCTAGCAAAAGCAATAATTATATGATTTATTTATTTATTTTTTAAAAGTATATTAAATTAAGATAAGAATAAAATATTATATAATTTCAGTTCTGAAAAGTTTTGGGAATTTTAGTCATTTTTAAGTTTTCGCACAAAAAAAGTTTATAAATCGCCAAAAATTTAATGAAAATTTGAAATTTCTCTTAACTTTTGTTTATTACATTTGTTTTTTGGAAACAAATGTTATATTAAGTGCAATTTATATCTTTAATGAAACTGTAGAGCGAAATCACCAAGGAAATCTTTTGAAATTCTAGCATTATGTGAATTCTCCTGGCTCAAACTATAATAAAAGTAAATTTCTTGGCTCTAAAATAAATTACAAAAAAAATAAACAAAAAGTAATTTAAAACTAAATTTTATTTATATTCACCTTTTTATTAGAATAACCTTTTTATATCAAGATCAATTTAAAGGCTCTTGGAAGAAATCAAGGCTTTAGATCCCAGAAAATCCGGTGAAATCCCAGAATACCTCAACCAATACCATGATCATTTATCAACTTTTTATTTTTCGATATTTTTACGCACAATTTAACCTAGTAAAAAATCCAATCATAATGTTATATAATGTTATATAAATGGAAAGTTATCGCATATTAAATATGTTTCTCTCGTTTACAACATTAATGAATGTATTTAATGAACAAAAGAAAATACTAGTCATTCAAACACCAATTGTTTGCGACTATAAAACAGTATTTCAAAAGAAAAAAAACATTACATGAATTCAAAGCACGAAAAAACTTTTGAATGAAAATTTTTATTTTCTTTGAAATACTGTTACACAAAATGCCAGGACTAGTACCCCACGAAAGAAGAGAATAGTGTTCACTCATATTTCATCATTACTTTTAGTATATTTGATAAAAAATATACTTTTATTTGCGATTCGTTTTTATCGGAGAAATACGTCTTTATAAGTGTTGTGTAAATATTAGTGAAGAGAAATACATTTAAAATGATAATAAACGCCATTATTTAAACGGACAAATGTGTACCGGACTATATATGACTTGGCCATTAACGTAAATTATTATTACCATGCACAATTAATTGTATATTTATATAGTAAAGTGGACTTATGAAACTTGTTCGCTTAATATAACCCTTAATATTTAGTATTATTAAATTACCTTGCCAAATAGTAAAAGTTGATAATAATTTTGAAATGGTGTCCATCAAGAGTTAATGGTTGGCACAGAATTAAAGACAAATAGATATGACTCATAATATAAGAATAATAATTATTATTATTTGAAAATAGCATTCATTTCAATAAATGAGAGAACATTTAAATTAATTATTTATGAATTGAATTTAATTTGTTTTTCATTTAACGTTTTGGTTATTATTATTCAAATGAAGAATAAATTAATGTTTCGTTTAAAAAGAGGACTAAATTAAAGTTAAATTCATTTTGAAAATCATTTTAAGAGTTTATTTTTTATTTGATTTGCGATTTAATCTAATAAATTGAGTTTCACAACAAATATTAATATTTCAATTATGCATCAATTCATTTATATATTTGGCTCTAGGATGTGTCAACACTCCAAACTTAATGAAAAATTGTCACCTTTCAATATTATTTGATTCAAAAGAACTAAACTAATCTTTTGTAAAACTAGCAAGTTACTTAGTTAGTAGTTGTGAAAAGTTATCATCAGGGTCCTCAGTTTCCGTATGAAGATTCGTATGAAAGCTTTTAAAAATGTGCATGATATTAAGTACGTATAAGCATAAAACGATTCCTATATTGTTATATTACTAATTAGTAAGAAATTAAAGATAACCCTGATTAATATTTTGACATATTTATGAATGAATTGAATTCTTTTACAATTTATAACTTATCATAAATAATTCATGTTCACAGGTTTGAAACTATGAACTTTAATATACAGGTGATATAATTTACAAGGTATTTCTGAATCAGCAATGCAGTTTCAGTTACAGTGGGTAAAATATACTATCATATTATTCTTACTGAATTCACTGACCAAGTAATGTAATGACCAAGTGTAAATTCAAATATATCATTATATTAACTGAAGAGGTTGTGATTCGTAGAAAAAGTCACCTATTTATATTTTGGTCTCGATTACAACTTCTACAGATAAATGATATTTTTTAATATTTGAATTTGTAAAAGATCTTGATCATCACAAAAACTGTACAAAATGTGTTCGATATTTGGAATATAGAGCTTATACCAGGGATGCATAAAAGAGGGTATTCCGGAATACCACCTACGAGACCAAAATTGGCAAAATACCCCCCTTGAAAAAATGAGCGGTAGGTCCCCTTAGAAAAATTAGGGACAGTGCGAAGTGCGGCTCAGATTTAGTATAAATTTAAGAAAAAATGCTAAAATTTTAAAGAAAGTGAGTAATTTATACAATATTTTACGTTAAATACCCTACCCTACCACCACCCTTTAAAGCCGAGACCTTTAGCCATCCCTAGCTTATACTGGGGCTATAATTTATATCAGATATTGTATTGATATTGTATTACAGATTCTGTATCTGAAAAAATTGTTCCTTTTGTTTCTTAAATCCTATTATTATAATAAATGCAAATTAATACTTATCAATAACTATTAATAATGTATTTTAAAGTTTAATTAAATAAAATTAATGATAAATTTTAATAGATTTCAATTTTCAACTTTTTTTGGGATCAACTTTTTCCTTATTCATATTTTCAAACTCACTCTTTAAAAATTTCTATTCTAAATATTAAGTTATAAATACTGGAAGTAATAAATAAGTAAAACATAACAAATATGGGAAGTTTACTTATACTAGATAAATCATCACTATTAATAAAATTATTAAATTATAATTAATTTTTGAATAAACCATAATTTTGAAACACCCTATACATTTAAGTTCATAATTTATAGGCTCTGATTAAGTGCTAGATTATTTAAGTCTACCATTATATAATTAAAGACTTTTCTGAAACAAAAAGAGCAAGACTATCTGGAAGCCACTTTTTGAAATTACATAGTAGAATTCATATATATAAGCATTAGTATGATTTTGGTATCAGGATAAATGTTTTCCATAAATACTAAAACAGTTGTAAATCACCATGTTAAAATAAAGTTAATGTTATAATAAAAATAAATTTTTATTAAGTATTGTCTTGTTATAAGTATGTGATGCATGATAAATTACCAAGGTTAAAATGACAATTATTCCAGGAATGTTTATTTTATAATGTTATTGTTACCATAACAAAGTTTAATGGATGTAATTTTTGAATGGAATTTTAAGTTATAAATATTTCAAAATTAATTAAAGGAAAAGGTTTTGAATAAATTTTTATAATTATATATGAATTCATTTAAATATTCATAATTAATATAAGAATTTATTTAAAAAAATAATAATTTCATTATGAAATATATTTATAATGTTTATTATAAAAATATGACCTTGCTCATGCATAAGTATTTTGGTTAACTTTATTATTAAACATCATTAATCTAGCTCATAATATATTTAACTCCTAGTTTATTGAAGTGTCAATCTAATTTAGATATAATTAACTAGTAAACGTTCGCAAATTTAATGGTAAAACACATTAACTATTTCACACCTCGTCAAAAGAAAGCAAGCTCATTTACATATAAGAATACTTATATGAAGTCTTGAATACTTATATACCTCTTAATCTTTCAGTACTTAAATATGCAATAAAATATTGCAATACTTTATCGATACTATACTCTAATGATAGAAACAAATGAAATAATACATCAAAATATATGGAAAGCAATGAAATAATGATTTATTTATACTTTTGTTTTGATATTATTTCATAAAATATTATTTTTTGTATTTTTGAAAGTTTTCTTTAAAACTATTGATGGTTTGATTTGAAACTATTTCGTTGCCTCTAATCTATTATGTTTTATTGATCTGAGAGTGAGAGTGAATGAGTGTTTGTGTGTGTGTGTGAGAGAGAGAGAGAGAGAGAGAGAGAGAGAGAGAGAGATGGAAAGAGAGAGAGAGAGACATCTATTATTACATAATATAACTAAAATATTTAGGAATTTATGAAAACATGCATGTACAATGTACAATGTACATCATTACCTTACATGTATATCGTTACCTTTAAGGAGAAGAGGTGTTAGTGGTCTATAGTAAGTAAATCAAATAGCTTAAAGTTTAAACTACCAAAAAAGACTAATTCAGGTAATTTTGAGAAGTATTCTATTATTTATTTTATTAAATTCTTCGTTAAATTTTATCATTAATTCCTATAAACACTACTTTTAGAAACTTAAGTACTTTGAAATATATAAAAATTTATTAAAATTATTAATCATATTAATCATACATTTATATTGTTTATATTAAAATATATGGATTAGTTTGATAAGTAATTTTATTAAAGAAAACAATAAGGTTGCAATAGCAACTAACATGATAAAGCAAATATTACCTTGTTTGTTTGATGTGAAATATATATTACTTTGATTTTATTAGCTTGGTGAATTGAATGCTGTTGGAGACTCTTCAGTGAAGAGTCTTCACTATTAATCATTTCAGATGTTATGAGGTATATATTTTTTACTTGTATTACATCTTGGTTATTCTTAATTATTTCTATTAAGATAATTTCATTTTTTGCACTTTTATTTCTAAAATTTGTTGAAACTTCGAGAAAGGCGTTAAAATGCTTAAAAAAGAAATATTAGTTTTAAACATAAGAGAGATTTCTATCTTTAGTTGAAAAAATGTAAAATAAATTTCAACTAATGAATAAACTCATATTAAAACCAAATAAAGAATTTATGATAATTTGTTTTTACTCATTAATGTTAAACATAACTAAACATTAAACTAAAGTTTTAAATCTTTCTGAAAGCTTTTCAAAAAATCTTTCAAATATTTTGACCATGGGTTTCTTGTCTTTAAAATGATCATAAGTAGATTTTGACTTCAGATTCTGAATAAGTTTACTTTAAAGAATTTACCCATGATACTCTTTTTATGAGAATCCATCGGCAATTTGGGGTTATTCCCTAGTTAGAAAAAATTCTCTTTAATGCAAATGTCATCAAGTTAATATTGGCGTTAATTCTGACTCCAATAATTCGAGTGAAATCTCCGATATTAATAAAAAAAGTATTTTTGATAAAATATTAAACTTATAATACATTTGATTACTGATATCAAAAGTACTGAAACGAAAACAATAGGTTTGTGAATGAATTTTTGACTTTTCTTTGACTCTTCGTTAGTGTAATGTCTTAAAGACAAACCAATTCTATACAAATGATTGTCTAATGATTTAATACAATATTCTTTCGGCAAAACTTTGTTTAAATCTATTGATTTTATTGATTTTAATTTTTAAATAAATTTTTATTTAACAAAGAGCAAACTACCTATTAACAAAAAAGGTAATCCACATTTTTATATAAAATAACAAAGAAATATTATATTCTAATTAAACTTTAATTTATTTTATAGAATTTAAAACATAACTAAAAACATTTTCATTAAAATACGGAAATTCTATATTAAATTATTACATCATTTTATTCGATTTTTGTTAACTAAACTATTTTGTAAAATGTTTTGCCCTAACCAAGGTGCATACAAAAAAAGTTATTCACTCAATTATGAAATGACCATGACTTAATTAATTAGATTTTTCCTGAAGTTTCGATAATTTTCAGAAATAAAATTGCAGTGAATGCTATTATCTAAAAAGAAAATATTAATAATTACCAAGATAATACAAATAACAAATTTATACCTCATAACATCTAAAGTGATTAATAGTGAAGAGTTTCCAACAGCTAAATCCAACTCTAGATAATGACATCCTCTCAATCATACCTAGAATCTAAACAATTTAAAAATAATTTCAAAGCATGAAAAAATATATCAAGATTACTTTAAATTTTAGCAATAATGGTTTTAAAGGAATTCTTTGTCCTCTTTTCCTAATTCTATTTTTCGTATAATAGGAGACATAAATTGAATTCAATATTTTAAATGATTTCTTCGCCTCTGAATTGACTGAAGAGGCGTTTAGTATAACAAACAGAAAGAAAGTCATGAAAACCAGAGTTCCATAAAAAAATAAAACTTTAAAAATTAAAATCATTGGTTTAAAGAGAGTCATATATAACAGGAAAACGATTAACGAACCAACGAATAACCAAAATTGTAACAAATATTTTGACCAAAACTTTTCATTGAATTCATTGATTTCTCGGTGAAGTGAATCCATTGACACAAAATGAGCCATCAATGAGTGTGGACTCAATTTCTTCATTTCCATCAAATAGTGATTTATTCGAATAATTTTGTTACGAATATAAACGCAGGAAATGTAGAAATAAAATGTGTGATACAAGGTGAAATTAAAGGTGTAGTGGGCATATAATGAATATGCCAGGGTGTTCAGATTGCCATAAAACAAGCTCTCCAGAATAGATGCGTTAGCTAGATAAGCCCCTAAACTAAGTATCATAGCAAATAAAGGGACTAATATATTGCAATTGAGTGAAACAATTTCGAACGACAAACGGGTCCTTTTAAGGATTGCCAACAATTCTTTTTTGTCAAAAATCCCGAGACTTTTGGGTGGAATCTGACCCGACATCATTTGAAAGGGTCGAAGAAATGTTGGCTCAATTTTCCGAATAGAATTAAAAAGCCAAATGAGATGATAACCAAGGCTTATTAGTGCATATATTATTATAGCAATATTGCAGTGAATTCTTATTCCAAGAATTCGAGTGAAGTCTCCGTTATATATGAATAGTATTCTTTCAGTAAATATTAAATTAACAATACTTTTGATTATTTGAATCAAAATTACTGAAACGATAACAATAGGTTTGTAAATGAATTTTCGGCTCTTCTTTGATTCATCGTTAGTGTAATGATTGAAAGACAAACCAATTCTATACAAATGATTGTCTAATGATTTAATACAATATTCTTTCGGCAAAACTTTATTTAAATTTATTGAATCCATTTAATAAATGGCATTTATTTAAATATTTATATTATTTTAAAATAATTAATAAATTTATAAATTATTTTATTCGAATAAATAGAAAACAGTAAACTCTTTCAGTTATGAATTCTCTCAGTTATGAACAAATTCTCTCTGTATTTGCCCATTCATATCTCGGAGAGTACACTGAATTTCCTTACTTTTGACAAACAAATTATGTTTATGTTATAGTTTTAAACTTATTTAAATAAAAATCACTAATGATATCCTATAAAATAATTGTGTGAAATATAACTTATATTTAATATTTAATAGAAAACACATTAAAAACATTCATTAATTTTTATATGAATTCAAATAAATTGCATAAATATAAAAACATTATCATTAAATTTCATTGAAAACGACTTAAAATGGTGAAATAATAGCATGAAAATAAAAATTTATTTGATATTAAAATAGTGTTGCCAACTTAAAATCTCCGAATCAAGGAAATTTTAAAAGGAAATAAAGGGGATTTGGTCAATAAATTTCAAAAAGAATTTAGCGCCGGGACATTTAGCTCAAAACAGGATATTATAAGCAATTAATTATAGCTATTGATTGACCTATTTGTTATTAAAATCATTTACAAATTATAAAATTAGTGATACATTAAAAAATATATTATTATTAGTGGAAAATTTTTTTATTTGAATAGAAATTATATTTAAATGGTTTTTTTCGTAGAATGGACATTATCAAGGATAAAGTAATTAGCTTAATTTCAAATTTATATAACTACAATGATTTAAATTTTTAAAAATAAACTTCTCAATAAAACAAAGTTGGCAAAGGAACTACACTATTGGGTGTGCTAGGAGGTATTTTGGGAAAATTCCTAGGGGAGTATTAGACGTGTATTTTTTCTAAACCACTTTTTACATACTAATAAATATCATTAAAACATAATTTTGATAAAATAATAAAATATTAATTTAATTTTATTGACTATAATTCACTAAATTATCTTTTGTGGTCTCATCTAAAACTTAATAAAAATTTGAACTATCATTAATAGTCTATTAATGATAGTGTTTATGATACACATCTGTAAATTGAATTTCTAAAAATATATTTAATAAATTAAATGACTTATTTTAGTGTTATTTTCAGTAAATTATGAAATAATAATTTGCTTTTATATCAGAGATGTCTAATGAGAGATATTTCAAAATAAACCAATAAAACTTGAAAACATTAACAAATAGTCTATTGAAATGCTATAGATCTGTTGATGTTCAAGTCAAATATGCCTGCCCCATTATACCATAAAAGGTCGGTTTCATTTGCCATCTCTGCTTTTTTATGTCTTTATTTTCTCCTCAAATATTACTGTCGATAACATATAAAATATTCATTTTTTAAAAGTATTTGTTATTTAGATGTAAGAATTTGTTATATATCATCAAAAAATAATTTCTAAAATTATTAATTAAATAATCAAGAGGTTAATATTAATTATTAATATAAATGGAATCAATTAATTTAAAGAAAGTGTTGCCGAAAGATATTTGTATTAAATCATTAGACAATCATTTGTATAGAATTGGTTTGTCTTTCAGT
>JAQFZM010001972.1:0-15494 GCA_034695785.1 Galumna obvia | reverse complement strand
AGTTTTGGAGCAGTTCTCACACGACATGCTTCTTGGCATTGACATCGCAAAAGCAGCCGCTCTCGTCGTTGACTTTGTAAAATTGAGTCACTCAACTGTCGACTGATTTCATTTCATCGGCAATGCCAGTCATCTCATTCAAACTTATTTTTCAAAGCTCAGTTCACATCTGGAAAACATTAAATCGTCACAACACTCAAAAGATTTTAGACATTTCAATGAAACTCAGTCCACAAACGATTTTAAGCCCTCTCAAGGATTGCATTTCAAACTAAACAAATCATGGGAAACACGATATGTCATCCAAAAAGGTTTGATGTCAATGGAAAATCACATCGATTAGTTCATTTCAGTTTGAATCATTTCCACAATCGGAGACAGTCGAAGAGACCAGATATCAAACACTCATCAAATTGATTGACGACAAAAACAAAACACGAACAGAAAAAATCACAATAAGTGAAGACATTACAAACAATTTTGTCGACTCGCTTTTAGATCGTTTGTTACTTCAATCAGAGACTCAACTCATATCTCAAACATAGTCACAACAATCGACAACAGTTGACACAAATTTAAATTAAGATCCTCACTCAAAGTTCAAAGTTTCAGAAACATTCAAATTTGGAGCCTTGAACATCTCTAACAACACACTCAGGAAACCTTTGACATTCATTCAACTCGATTCTCACACAATCATTGGCGAGACTCAGTTAGAAACATATTATCCGATACAATCACAGGACACGACTTTCGATCGACAAATGGCAAAATAGCGAAGACCGGCGAAAAGCAAAAGAGATTCTGGAAAGCCAAAGCCCCTATCAGCCCTTATTTTCGGGGTCCAAAGGGTGAAGCCTAATAGGAGGCTCCACATTTGATTCACCCTTTCATTCAATTGTTTAGTCATTTTTCAAATATTTTTCCGTTTATTTTCTTTTATTCGAATTCAGACATTCATTCAATTCATACTTTTTTTGTGATTTCAATTCTTTTTTCAAATAAATCTAATATTTGATTCAATTGTTTTCCTTTCATTCTTTTGGTGTCCAAAGATCTAACTCTGGGTTTCAAAAGGAATAAATATTTTGTACAACATTTAGTTGTCCGTAAAACAAGGACAATATGAAACAACCATGTTGATTAATGAACCATTATAGGGTATTATGGTATATTAATGTTCATTGAGATGCGAAGAATCGATGCTTGATAATAAAATAGTGGACAATTAAGTTAGGTTTTAAAATTTACAAGGTTGATATTTTATTTTATATAAAAAATCGAGAACCAATTTGAACAACTATTTTAAATTATGAGACATCTTGAGATTTATGAAATATTATAGTTTAGCTAAAGAGAGGAATCGAAAAATGATAATAACATAGTGAACAACCAGATTTGGTTAGAAAATATAAAAGCTAGAAATATTTATTAAAGAAAATTACGAAAAAATTCGGTGGTGAATAAAGAAAATTACTGAAATTCGGTGACTGACATTGAAATGTCCAATTGTTTGTTTGGAATTTTAAATAAATGTTTTATAATGTAGAATCCAATTGTTACTAAATTTAAAAAATCGATTTTGATAAATAAATTAAATTGGACTTACTAATTCCTCTACTATTTTTGCTCTTTCGTTAATCATTTTCTATGTTGTTAATTCCGTTGTTGAAATTTTTTAATATCTCTTAATTGAACTTCAACGAAATTTATTTGGTGCGATTTGACTTGTTTTATTCCTCATTATGGTTAACTTTAACAAACGAAAACGTTACAATACCAATAATAGCGACAACCAAAATTAGTGCTAATCTACCTTTATAATTAAAAATTAAACAGGTTTTGAAGGTAAAGCTATATTCAATACTTTTATGAACAAAAAATATACATTGAGCTTCAGAGCAAACCGAACTCAGCCAAAGGCTAGCAATGCTTTTTATATTAGGATTATCCTTAGATGCAGTTAAAACAATTTATTGAATAAATAATAGCTTTATTTTTAAAGAAATTAAATAAAATGTTCAAATTATTGCCCATTAATTTTTAGGCATTGATTTATTCTTAATTCCCATTCGGCACTAACTCTTTTAAGTGTTGATATTTTCCCTTTTAAATGCCTTTTTTATTCTTCTTTTGGGTTCATCGAAAGCGATAATTCTTTTAAAAATACTTGATTTTGAATCCAAATTTGCCAGTACCCATTCCAAGAAATTTTTTACTCTTTTACCATAATCTTCTTCTTTCAATTCTTGTTTCGTCTGAACTTTGAACGGATGCCATTTATTCTCCTTAAAATTTTTTTAAAAAGTCCCCAGTTACGAAATTGGTCATCTTAGAATACGCGAATTGTATTCCCAATTGAATTTTAATTAAAATTTTTATAAGTAAAACACGTTTTATAAATGCACACATAATTACACTTAATTAAATAAATTCTTGAATAAATTAATAATCTATTCATTTTTTGAAAATTATTCAAAGCTATTTGAAAAAAGTGGTTAATAAACATCTAAAATGAAGCAAAAAGTCAAGAGTGAAACCTGTATCACATTTTAATTTTTCAAATGTTTATAGCGTATTAAAATGATAATATAGCTTAGGCTGCGTTCGGTTTGTTCTGAAACTTACTGTATTGATTACTCGTAATAGACAAAAGGGTTTTTTTAAGAGAGAACACTATTTACCTATATCTCATTACAATCAAAAATATATGAACAGAAAAATATTCGATTCTAACCAAATTAATTTACGCTACATCTCAAGAGCGATACCAGAATTAAAGGGTTAAAAGTTAACAGTAAATAAATATATATTTTCAATTATATTTACTGTAAATTTTTCAAACATTATAGTCAAAAATTTTAAAATAATAAAATATGCCTAATAAAAGTGGCAAGAAACACTGTTTTTTCTGATTTATCTATTCATAAATATGCGCCATAGTGTGTTTCTCTTCATCACAAATAAGTTGAAAATAATACTATATTTTCAAAATTTTTGAAAAAGAATTAATTTTTAATAATTACTGTGGTTCTTTAAAAGCCTCTCTAAAATTGTTCTTCCATCTCTCAAAAAATTTGCCCTTAAATTCTCTGTTATCTCATATAAAAAATTAAATGTAGATATATAACTTGATTTAAATAACGCAGTTCCGATTCTTATAAAAACATTTATGACTTTAGGAAACAAAAATATTAAGCTATTGCGACAACGTTTTACTTTGAATATTCCCAAATAAATGATGAAATTTTTGAAAACCCAACTGCAAATTAATGAGTATTTTAAAAATAAAACAATTACATATAATGAACATTTTTGTTAATTCAATTTTATTTGATATGTTTAATTAACAAATAGTTTAAAATATATTTTGTTTCTAATTAAATTTAAACAGGATCGAAATTTAATAATAAAAATATAAATATTATTTAAATGTAATATTAGTACAAATGTATTGATATGTGAATTTCAACTATATATTTTCTAAAGTAATCTGTTTGTTCACTATGTTATTATCATTTATCGATATCTATCATCATGCTGAACAATAATATGCCATTATATCCCAGGTTGTATCGTAATTTAGCATGGTTTTCTCATGTTTCTACCAATTTTCTATTAAAAAAATTCAACTTTGTATATTTTCTAAACTTATCTGGTAGACTAAGTATCACCACTAGAAAAATTCTGGGGCGTTTTGCTTTATACTGTTAGGGCTGGAATCTAAACAAGGCAAATTTAATTAATTTAATATATTAAGCTAAAAATTTAATAATTATTATGAAATTAAATAAATAATTACTTATTGTTTTATAAGTTATTTATTTTAAATGGCATATATTTTCAAATCATAATAAACTTCTGTTTAAACTATAATAATACTTATGACGGGTCAGGGATTCCAGCAGTAACAATATAAAGCAAAATACCCCAGAATTTATCTAGTGGTGATACTTATGGTAGACCTTTATACCAAGTTCATAACATCGTCCACAAATCTAACTGGGATAGCAAAACTAACTCTATTTAAATAAGTACCCGATTAAACTCAAAGAAAATATGCACGTATCTTCATCAATTTCAAAGATTGTTAATTTTTAATATTCATTTTTTGTATTCGAATATTAGGGGCCTCAAAAAGGCAAAAACTACAATTTTTATAATTTTTCTAAATTGTTGCAAAATTTTTTATTTCTTTAAAATCCATATTGAAGAAGATTTTAATACCTTTAAAATAATAACAAAATCATTAAAATCGGTTGACGATTAAGAAAACTAGGACAAATTTAATATCAAAATTTTTAACAAAATGTAATATGGAAACTTTGTTGAAATTTGAATAATGTGTTTTCCTAAATATTTTGTTATTTTTCAATAAAATATTATACGAGGATGAATTTTTAGCTTATCATTTTTTGATTCAAACTAAAATAAAGTTACCAGAGGGCATCAAACTTTAAGTTATGTTATATTAAAAATACAACAATTCTGGGTTTTGACCATTTTGAAAATCTTAATTATTATGTTAAAAGATAAAACCTTATATTCATCAATCGGAGGAATCAATATATATGCTTGCAAAATTTCATTGAAATACATCAAGGAGTTTATGAATTATAACATGTTTTATTTTCCCAGTTAGATATGAGGCTGAATGTGTATCGATTCCTTTCATCAAGCTTAATTAAAATATACCATAATATCCCAGGACAAAAATAATTTAAAAACCAAATTGTTGTGGAGGAATTTAATTGATAACTAAAATATTTATTTTACAATTTTTATAAAAATTGATTTTTGTATATAAAAATATAAAAATCAAAAATTGAAATAGGTAAATTTATTTTAGGACTTATATCAAAAAAAATTAAATTAAACAAAATAAGAATTTTAATTTTTATATATAAAATTTATAATTATCATAATCTTGCAATTATTATATATCTTGAGTTATATAATTTCAATTATTTTTACATAAAATAATCCTTGTCTACAAAATAAAAATAAAATACTTTCTAAACAAGGAAAATTGATATTTTTACTATAAATAAATTTTCACTACATCTATGGAATATTATGTAGTAGATAGAAAAATCCTTCCCATCTACCCAAACGCGCATATTATAGAATCATTACATTTTGTCATCCTGTATATCATTGTAATTAAATATGAACTTTTGGGTTTATTAGTACCGCTAATTAATCTTAAAATATACTAATTGAACTAAATTGATAAAACGATTCTTTCATTTAAAAAATATTTAGACATTAAAAAAATAAAACTTTAGTAGAATTTTTGAAAAATAAACTATTTGGGCAAATGCTAATGATTTTAGAGTTTTTTATCAAACTATATTTAATTGTTTCGTTATTTAACTTTATTTTATTTTTTATAACAGGTGTTAAAACTAACACTCGTGGAAAAGGATCACCTAAAGGTAAATTAGCAAAGTTTAACTTTAAAATAATATTAAACATAATGCGCCTTTTTGTAAGTTTCCTGTTTAAAGATATTAAAAATATTCAAATGGTTATTACATACTTGAATATAAATATTAAATATTTAATTTATCATAAAAATTTGAATATGTATTTTAAATTTGATATTTTTCCATAAAATCAATGGTTGTTACAAAATAATGTAATATGCTTGCCCATTTTAGAAGCTTTATAAACGCAAATATTCCTATATTTTTTAGTATAAATCTTTTGAATTAAATAAAAATAAAAATAAATAATTTTATCAATTTTTTTGATAAATATTTTAATATTTGGCAAACATTCCTTTAATTTAAGGTGACCAGACGGATTTATATAGTAAGTATGATACTAAATATGGAAAAATATTGATCGTTTTTAAAAATGCCTAATAAGTACTAAAAATTGTACTTATATTACAAAATATTAATATCTTATAAATAAGAATTTCTTTGAAAGATAATTTAGAGATTTTGTAAAATACTGTATAGTTGATATAAATTCAGAAAATTAATTTACAATTAAAGCTTATCGTTTATAACCATATAATTCAGTTCTAAGTATAAATCTTCCACAAAAAATATTTACCTCAATTAGTGTTAAGTAATTGTTTTTCAGTACATTTGCGTAGTAAAATTTTGTATTTTGTAATCGTTTTACCACCACCTACTCACCGGTGAAAATGCCGGTTTATTTTATGAAAATATTTTTCATATACATTAAGTTATTTAAGAAAAAGACTAAAAAATTATTGACAAATGTTATTATTTTATTAATTATAAGTTATGGCTTTTAAATTTGTTTAAATTTAAAACTTAATAATTTAAAATATTTATTTTACAGGAACTACTAGTAACTCTCATGGAAATTCTAATGCAAAAAATAACCGTGAAGGTAAATAAATAAAGTTTAAATTAAAATTGATATTTTATATACGATTGATAAAATTACCATTGAGAGTTCATTAAACCCTGATTATTTTTGAAACTGTCAATAGATTTTAAAACAATGAAATTGTTGTAAATTTAGAATTTTTTCTTAAATCTTTAAATTTTTAATTATTTTAAATTATATTTGTGTAATATTAAAACTTATCCCTCCTATTATTGGATTAATAAAAATATAAATAAGTTGATAAAATAAAATCAATTTTTTGAAGCCTAACCGATACTTACCTAAAATAGTAATATTCTCGTTGCTAACAAAAAATTAATGCACTGGTCTATTCAAAATACACAAATAATTTACAATAGATTCAGGCACTTGATTAGCGTTTAAAAAGCATCAAAGGATAAAAGATTCTATTCAAATATAACATTATATTTGATTTGAATATAGGAATCTTAGACTACATAAAATAATAATAACAGATATATTAAGTTGTAGATTATAGTTTACAAGTATTTAGATTAATTTAAAATTTTAAAAAATTGTAATCCAATTTAAAGTTTAAATTACAAACTTTTGAAGCAATGCTTTAAGAGCGCCAGAAAAAATGCTTTATGTAATGATGTGTATAAATTATATGATGTCCATAAACATAAATGTTGACAATTTTAAGTAATAAATAAAGCAAGAATATTTTTGCCTTTCCCTATTTTACATATATTTGATTTTAATAAAAATGAAATAAATAACAATAAAATTTTCTTAAAATAAATCATTCTTTCAACGGACTTGACATGTTATATTATGCTTGCTCATATTAAAAGTCTCGTAAACCAACTGTGGCTAAACAAATTAAAATTATTTTTGGAAATTTGTTAGCTCATTTGGATCACCCATCTTTTTCATTAATAAAATAATTTTTTAAAATTTTATCAATTTATATTTAAACTTTATTTTAATATTGAAAATAAATAAATTTTACAAAATTATTTAAATAATTATATATATTATTGCTAATTGCTCATGAATGTATTTGTTATGATTTTGCTTACAAACCTTGTTTAATTTAAATATTTTAAATTAATTAATTCCTTAAAAACAAAAACTTTTAAAATCATCCTTTTTCCAAAAATACACAAAATCTTTTAAAAATTATTTAGATTTTAAAAAGCTATACCTATTTTCAGTGAAGAGCTAAGTGCGGAGTTTGATTTAGCAAACACTTATGTTTTAATTAATTATCAAATAATCTATTTTAATGTTTTTAAAAAACTTTTATACTTAATAACATTTTTAAAGTTTCAATCTATAAAAAAAGTGTTAAAAGAAAAGCGTTAAGTTTCAGGATATTTATATTTAATTAAATATATTTATAGCTAAAAGGACTTTTCATATTTAAATGTTAACTATGAATAATATAGACTTTTTTATATTTAACATATTTTTTTGGTATTTTTTTATATCAATTTATGCAAAATTTTTAAGAAAATATAATTTTTAAGTTCTGAAAATAATTAAAAAATTATTAATTTATCAAAATATTTAATTTTGAATTATTTTACTCAGCTCTTAAAAATGGAAAATCTAGTGAAAATCAGCAACTTGGAAACAATTTAATTGATATACAACCGAAGGATGGTAGAGGTAAATAATATAAAAAAATATAAATTCTTCTAAATATTTTATAGGATGTCTGGAATGTCCATCTTCTAATGAAGGAGTAAACCTCAAGTAGTTTTTTAAACAACGAGAATAAATTATTTTATTTAAATTAAAGAAATTCCACAGAATTAAATAATATATTATTTATTAATTATAAATATGAATAAATTAATATTACTTCCAACACAAAATTTTTTATTTTTATAAATTATTCAAATGAAATTTGGTATAATATAATAATTTTATTAATCTAATATCTATTTTTAAAAATAATAAGAAATCAAAATAATTCAACAAAATTATTAGGGAATGTAAGGTAAGTGTGGGTTATATGACTAATGACCGATGTATTGTTACAACAGTCAGCACACACTGTCCCACATTCTCTTCCCTAGATTACAATAAACTTAAATCAAATTATATAACGTTATCCCAACAATATACTAAGTCAAATTTCCATTGACTTATACTTTCTCTTAAATCTTATTATTTTAACTCAATTTCATAGATAAAATTAACTTTATTAATAAACTATCAATTGATTTATTTCAAATTTTTAAATAATAAAATCTTACTTGATTATTTTAACATAGTTATTTTGTTGAAACTTTATTATGATAGTGAAGAGTAGAAGTTAACGGCTAACATATCAATAATGGTATAAATCCGACTATTACTTCCTCTGTTGTCTGGATTATCATTGTATTCAGGAGCAGAGTAACAAGAAAAAATACAATTTCTTAACACTTATTGAAGTAAATAATTTTTGTGAGAATTATACTTTGTACAGAATTATATAATTTCGAACGATAGTTACAAGCTATATTTGTATTTTATATTAATTAATTTATATCAAATTTATATAAATTATAGAGTATTTTAGAAAACTTAAAATTTATTTAAAAGAAATAATGTTTATAGTAAATCTAATTTATATCACATTAATATTTTTTTAAATAAATGGAGATTGTATTACTTATTGGGCCTTGTTAAGAAGGATCCATATTTTTTCAAACTAAGTATAATACTTACTCTAAAAATGGTACTTTTTAAATTTTTCATTAATTATGGTTGATAAATTAAAAATTCCAAAAAACTGTTTTTCTAATATCATTTAATGCTCTGGATTTTAAAAATTTGATTAAAAAATTTAGATTTGTAAATTTATATAATATTTAACGTTATAGGAGTGATGTGAAAATTTGTGAATTTTTTAATAATTTTTGGCTTAACTTAGACAAATCAACAAATATGACAAAAAATTAGAAATACTTAAATTTCTTAAATTTAGTGAACTAAAATATATAAAAATTAAATGAAAAAATTTTGTTGAAAAATTCCACCTATAATCTAAATAAAATTATAAGAACAGCTTAAGAATTATTCATTTATGTATTTTCTCATGACTATTTCTGAAAGCGAAACCCCATTTTGTTCACTAAATAATGTTTTGTCACAAATTCAGTTAAAGTTTTTGCTAACTTTACTGACTATGTTTAGCTTGTAAAGTGTTAAAAGGAACGCATTTCAAAGAACTGGAATAATGGTAAGTGTGGTCAACATATGGTAATGAAATGGAGTTTTTAGAAAAGAGCTTGCAGTGATCACTGTTAAGGCGTATTACCGACTGAATAAAATTTGATATAACACATATATATCGATTAGAATGAATGTGAAATAAACATAAAGAGAGCTAAAAACATTAATTAGAAGAGTAATGTACAGAAAAATTTTAATATTTACAATCGACGATCATTTTTATGAAGTATCGGTTTTATAATTCAACGAGTTTTGTAGTAAATATTAAAATCAAAGTTATTAAAAACTATAGAAAATAAATATCAATCTTATGAACAAAAAAAGAATAATTATTATATCAAATGAATTCAAAATTGAAAACATTATTTTAGTGAAAAATTTCTTATTTTAAACTACAATAATTACCAAATAGTGATAAAATGGAAATTATTGATAAGTTATAGCCATGAATATTTTACAGGAATATTATTGTCAAATTGGTGATCAATCACTTAATTATAATTCCAATGAAATGCATAAAAAATTAAATGATAAGACATTTATCTCATAATATTACATCAAAACCTTATGTGGGATTAAAAAATAATTTTATTCCAATAAATATTAACGGAGATGGACCAAGTCACCGGAATCCATTTATCGCCGCCACTATATGTTATGGTATTACAAATGAATACAAATCAAACTATTAATTATTAATTAGAAATTTCTTTTTTAATAGTCATCTATTTGTCTGAATTAGAGGATTTCTGTTTTAATTTAAATTAATGCATTCTTTAATGAATGAATCGGGAAATGTTCTTAGCTTAGTCAAACAAATCAATTTTATACCATGGTTGTTTAATTATTAAATGAAATTTTATGCGTTTTTTGGGGCATCTGAATAACATTGTAAGTATACTTTACATACAATTTAGTATAAGAGCTCATATCTTCAAACATAAACAATTAGCCTACATTTATCTCAGGAAAAGAAAAGTCACGTCTTATACATTCACTACCATCACATGTCGACCCCAGAATATACTCTAGTTGATATTACTATGACTCAAATTAGACCTATCCTTCAAAAGAGGAATCGATTAAATATCTTTTCTTCATATTCTTCAATGAACATCTACCTCTCCATTATGAACTTAAATGAATTATCCCCGAACAGAAAATTGTTATTCACAGCATCTCTAACTTTGTTCTTCATATCAGCAATACTAATCTTGGCTGCATCTGCAGTAGCAATACACGAACACGTGCAGTGCGCCATAGCTTAATGGGAAAAACATTTGGGTTCTTACCTCAATTTTTTGACACACTATCACTATTCAACGTTAAAACTTCTTGGGCATTTCGGTTTATTTTTGTTTTTCAGTTTTCCTAAACCAATCTTCTTAAGAGGTCTTTGTTAAACCTCCAAATTTTTTGCTTTCTCTTTATAGCGATTGTTTCCAATTAGAGACCAGCCTTTGTCTTCGATAAGTCTCCCTTAAGGTCCCAAACCTTTCCGTGCACTCTTCTTATATAACATTAATCTTATATTCTTATACTTACTTTTAAACTCTTATTCTTTATTATTCTTTAAATTTATTATACATTAATTGTTGGTCTCTCTTTAACTCTATGACTCTAAAATTATTATTAATTCTAATTAATTCAATTTAATATTAAATGGATTTAACTTTGGTTTAAATACAATTTCTCAATAAAGATAAAAATAAGAGAATATAAATTAAATTGTATTATTTAAGAAGTAAAACATAGGCAGCAGTTGAGTATTTAGGGCAACGTTCCCCGGGATTTATGGTAAATCAATGGAAAGTTTATGAGTGGTGGACAACATCGGTTGAGGTACGGTTATCCGGAAACATTTAGTTGAAAAGTTAACAAATATGCCATTTACCCCTTTAAATATTCATGGAAAAGGACATAAATCAAACAAAAATTGCAATGTTTGATTATAATTGAATATGTTATGGTATGTTAGGTTTAGGTAAGGTTAGGTTACGTTTAGGTTTGGTTTAGGATAGGTTAAGTTAGGTAAGATTAGATTAGGTTAAAATTAGGATTTGATTCATTAGTGGAAAATTCTAATTATACAGCATATAATATATAACCAATTGAGTATAGTTATGCCCTTTCAATTATATAATTCAACTTATAAAAGGCATATTTCACAACTTTTGAACTTGGTGTTCCTCTTATCATAAGCTATTTTTTATAAAAACTATTTGTTAAGATTATTTAAAATATCTAAATATATGAACTTTATTTTTATTTATTTAATTATTTAACTATTATTTATCAAATGTTTAAATACTAATTATTTTTTATTTAAAATTATAATAAATATAAAAAACTTTTGAGAATTTTAATGATATGATATAATTTGAAATAATTTTACTTGAAATTTATTTGTTTTATAAATAATGAAAGGCTTGGTTAAAGATTACTTAAAATGTTTTATGTTCTTGGTTTTACAAATTAATAATATTAAATTTAGAATCTCTAAAGAATAAAATTTATTTGAAGAGAGAAATATAGATTGAATTATAAAGGGAATAAATGGTATAAAGGTTACTAATATTGATTAATATTTAAGAAAATTTTGTTAGTATGCAAACTTCAAAATTGCATTCTCGAACTTTAATTGTAATGAAGATGTGTTTATGTTAAATTCTTTGTTAATTCTTAATTATTTTTTAATATTTTCGATATTATTATGATTTTATATGCTAAAATTATACAATCAATTATTCAACTAGGGACATTATTCTGAAGCAGCAAAAGTTGCGATGTTGGTAGCGATGTTATTTTGTGTTCTTAAATACTATTATTAGTTTAATATAAAAATTATAACTTATAATAGTCATTTAAATAATAAATATTTAACCTTTACTATACTTTGTTTTATGGCCATATTTTATAAAAAGAATGTACTATTAATAATGTTCTCTTAAGTTGAACTCTTAAGTAAACAAATGATTTTTATAAGACTTCAAATATTTTTTAATTTTAAACATTATTTCTTGGTATAAGTTATTCTCGATTATATTTTCACTTGCACAATTTAAAAATACCGCATGTAATACATAATAATTAAAAGGTAAAAATTCAGTCCACTTAATCAGGGCTTCATCTTTATTGCAAAGGGGTAAAATATTTTATTATACTTACTGTATGAACAACCATGTTCATTCATTAAGCAAGTTTAGTATTCATAGGGTTCACATAGCATACGCACAAAGTGCAATCAAAGTGAAGCTCTGCACTTAATCATTCCTCAAAAGGTGCTGTTAAACTTTATTAATTTTATTCAAAGGCTTTTTTCTGCGAAGTCTTAATACTTACTTCTGCCAAGTCTTTAATATACTTAAAATGAAAAAACGGATAACACTTTCACATATTTAATATAAGATTTTTTTATTCAAGTTTCAGTTAAAATGGGGAATCAGACAGAATTTTCCCTCAACAGGTAAAAATGTTACCGAACTTATTTTACATTAAATATTAAGGATTAAGCTAAGTGAAAATGTAAAATTGTCAATAATTCATTAATAAAAAGTTAAAATATATTCTCACAATAATTCCATGAAAAATATTTATAATTTTCAAATATATAATATTATATTATTCTAAAAATATTTAAAACGAATTTTTTAAAAATTATTAAAATCTAATATTTGATAAATAATTTTATTTAAATTTAGTGAAATTTGCTAATTTATAATTTGGGCAACTCCTTAGATTCGGCAAATTGAAGTTAAAATACTAAATTTGTATCAAAATTTTTTTGAATATATTCTTTACCCATTAATAGAAAAGCGAGTAACTTTGCCTATAGAAAAAATAAATAAAAAACATAAAGCACTAATTTTGAAGAAAAATAAACAAAATTTATATAGCCGTAATTACAAAAATTAAATATTCTATTTTTTGCTGATAAATATTTTATAAATACATAATTAATTTTGAAAATTTTCAATTTTTTTCTTTTATTTAATAAATTAAGTTAAAATAAACCCAAATAAAATATTTTTTTACAGAATATTTGTATTTATGAAAATCTCTGAAACAAAATAAAATACTTTACCCTAATACACTTATCAGGCGAGAAAGTTTGGCTGTATCTGATTAAGGTTAATCAAATATAAATCACTTATTCAAATAATTTATTATAGAATGGGCCATTTTATTGAAAGGAATAGAGGAAATGGACAACGGATTACAATCAAAGAATTCGAATTCCAATTTTTCATTCAAAATCTAAATTTGAATTAAAATAATTTTAAAAATAATAAAATATAATTAAATTCTATTGGATGGGCCACCATCTTAGCAAAATTTAATTGGTTAATTATTTTAAAACTATATTAGATATTCATTTAATTTAAAACGTTTTAAATTTAAATAAATTGCCAAATTAAATTTTACCTAGTTGATGGGCTTTTTAATACTTGGTTTTAACAATACATACATTTTTAAATAAAAAATAGAATTCAATAATTTTTTCGACCATTTCTTCGGTGTTGGCCTCTGATTTGGACTCTATAGGTTTCATAAACAATAGTTTTCCACTCATTTTTATTTTATTTTTGTTAATAGATTTCATTTGTTTTATGTTGTTGATTGATTTATGTATATGAGTTAGAAATAGTTTCGCTCTTTTATATGTATTAATAAGAATATTTTCTAAGTCACTACTGATGACTGATTTGCCCATTAATTCCTTTAATTCGTCACTGATTTTAATCAGTTTTGAATTAATGTCCGTTTCTATAGAGATATCTCTTCTTAGTTTATTCGATATATTTTGTGGAAAATAATTGGACACAAAAGTTGTTAGAATTTCTTCAATAATATATTCGTCTGACATTATATCTTCGCTAACTTTGATATCTGACAACATATCAATAATAACGGCACTACGAATGGGTGCACTCTTTTTAATCATTTTCACTATTATTAAAGAGTTATAAGAATGTCCGACAATATCGTAGTCTCCATTCGGGTGAAGACCTTTCAATAAATCAATAAAATAATTAGGAATTGCTTCGACAGAAGACATATTTTCCATATTTTTAGTCCAATTGAGTCCAATGACAGGTCTCTCAATATTATTGATAATTCCTTCCAGAGATGAAAACATACCGTCCAGTGGTGGTAGAATATAAAGGGTTTCACCGGTGTTTATAGTATTAAGTTTAGTAAAGGGTTCGGTAGGTATAATGAATTTTGTTTTTCTCATTTTATTTCTAAATATTTTAATTTCTTCAGAAAATTTAGTCAAACCAATTGTATTTCCGAATTCGAGTTCTTTGAAAACTCCGACTGAAATCATTTTCATTTCATTTAATGTGAATTTTACGTTATAATCCTTTTCCAATCGGTGTTGAACTTCCACTGCAATCATTGATTCAATGCCAAACTCTCCTAATGTTAAAAAATCGGGAGTTTTCTTGGGGTCAATACCCAAATATTGACAAATTTTTGTGGAAAATTCCGAATTGTTGATTGAAATAAAATTTCTTCTTATCTGAAATATATTAAATTTTTATAAAGATTTAATGACATTTAAATTGAATTAAACTCACAAAAGAAGTAATCATTATTTTCTCCGATTGAAGTAATTTATCCAAAACTTCGAAACATAAATGGATTCTTTGTTTTAGTAAATCAAAAAATTCTATGATTTCGTTTTTTGCCAAAGTACCCACATCTCCGACAGGTCCCCATTGTATTGCCTGACCACTCATTCCATCCCTTTTCCTCAATTCACAAATACGTTCACAAACAGAGTTGGCGTAACCATAATCTGATTGACCGACATTTCCATAACCAGAAACGATTGAAGAGAAGACAACAAAATAATCCAAATCGAGACACAAATCGCGACTAATTTTATCCAAATTTTCAAAGATTTTAATTTTTGTGTC
>JAQFZM010001971.1:0-15495 GCA_034695785.1 Galumna obvia | reverse complement strand
CTTAGTTATGATTTATAAATCACCCAATTGTAAAATTTCAAATATATTATCAAATATTGAAGCAATGAATATTGATTTTGAACAAAAAGTTATTATATTTGGTGATTTTAATATAAATGTGTTGGATAATAATGAGAAAAACAAGATTTGCAATTTAATGGCGAAATATAACTTAAAGCTTAGTGGATCTTTGCAATCCAGTACAAATCTTGATACACAAATTGATTTGTGTTTCACAAATTTCAAAGTGGAAGTAAAGTATTTCGAAAATATATTTAGTTATCATAAAGCGATGAGTATTGTATTTAACATCTAAAAATGAAAATATATACTATTCTTAATCATGCTTAAAAATTTAAATTTATATGTGCAAATAATTTTTAAACTTCATTTTATAAAATATTATCTTTAATTGATTTTAAGTTTTAAATAAAACTAAATAAATATCTAATTTTGATTATTATTATTTATAATAAATTATTTAAATTTTAGAATTTAAATTAAATTCAAAAATGCAATTATTTTGTTAAAATAAATAAATTTATCAAAGAATATAATTTATTATCCAAAAACTTTTATTATCTACAAAAATTTGGCCTGACAGACACACAAAGTCCTAACATAAGCACTCTATTGAGCGTGCTAATAAAATTTAAAATATAAAAATTAGGAAAAAATTGTCAAAATTTTTTATAATATATTTTTCATTAAATTACAAATTATGAACGCTAATTTATAGTTAGCAGATAAATTAAATTATTATTAAATTCAAATAGTTTAATGCTTAAAATAAATAACTCAGCAAATATATTTAAAGAAATCTTTGTATAATTTAATTTCAAAAATTTAGTTCTAATTTTTACATAAATTTTGCATTATAATAAAATAAAATAATTTATGAATTACTTTATACTTATTTATTTTAATTTTTTTGAATATAATCTAAATTGTGAAAGTTCTAGACAAATTTATATAACTTAGATGCTTTTATTAAATAATTTTTTAAAAAAATTTTAATAAATTCTTGAGTATTTTATATTTGAAATTTTATTATTTTTATATTATAATAGATTTGAAACAACTTGTGATATTTTAATGTTTTACATTTGTATGTTATTCATATAATTCAATTTCATTTTAATTGTTTAAAAAAAATTAAATCAATTGTAAAAATATAACTGTAACACAAATTTATAATTAAACTGAATAACTAAAACATTTATTCCCAGATTTATTTTATTATAGATGGTCATCCTATCGTTATATTGATTAAAAATTAAATAATTCATAAAGGTTTTTATGATGTTATGTTTAATAATTTTAGTGATTTTCTTCAATTTGATTAATCAAAGTGATCACAGTTCTAATGACCAAGATATTATTAACCTTGTTAAAAGACAAGTATATCTTAAATGTAAGTCTAGTAGAATTCATAAATGCAATGAGGTAGATTTGAAACTACTCCAGTCGCGGGATTTGGCTATTCAGAGGCTTCTAGAAATTAATTCAAGTAAGTTTATTATCACTTTAATAATATTTATATAAGATTAAATAATATAAATAAAATGATCCAAATGTACCGAACAAATTAGTACATCTTTGTACAATTATTATACTTTAAGTTAACTAAATTTAACCTTTAAATGTATTAATAACATTGATGGATAAAGGCGGTCGTCCCATTAAGTTATTACCCCCCACTTTATCAAAAAAAATCCTTAACAGACTTAGTACTTGTACATAGACGCAATGTTAAAAGTTTAAATATTATAGAGTGGGTTATTTTTAAAATGTAGCGTCTTAGGAGGGAGAAAATTTTGAAATACCCTCGATATAGCCTTATATTGTAATAGACTATTATTTTATTAATAAAAGTTCTAGTGTCGCGAAAGTTAAAAGAATCAATAAAGATACAAACTCTGGCAAAAATGGTGACATAAGTTTGTACCCGTGCTATGGTGCAAATATTAAGCAGACATGATAAAGCAACAAGCTCGTTTCCAACAGAATTAAAAAATTCCTTATGTTTTCAACCTAATGCTAATGTATATATAATTAGTGTAAAATGAAAATTTTTAATAAATATCCTTTAAGAATAATAGTAAAGCAAAATATTTTAGGACACAAACATAGTATAAGAAAATTTAGTAAAGAAATATAGTATTGTTAATTCATAAAAAGTAAACTTATCATTTAAAATATTTTTTAAAACATTGAAATTACACTAAATATAATTTATTTAGACTTATTATTACTACAGTCAAAAAGTTTGTTCCCAAATAAATTTGCGTCTATTCAATGACGCTAAGAGATAATGTTATTCTGTAAAAAGCATTAAAGATACATTTTTACTTGTGGTTTTGTATAAAATTAAAAATTTATAATAAGAAACATAATCTTAAAATTTTGAAACACATGCGAAGGTCATAGGCACAGACAAAGTCATAGCTGGAATTCAAATGTGACCAAACATAAATGATAGTAGAAGAGTCAAAGTATAATATGACTTAAATATCATTTAATTCGGTTAAGAATTTAAAGAGTTCTGATAATTAGAATATCAAAGTTTTCCTATAGGAAAAGACTTTCAAATTCTTAATCACGTGGTACAAAATTTTTATTATGATTATTAAATAGAAGGTATTAAGCCAAACATATGTGTTGTTGTATATATTATGATTATGCATAGGTTAAAGCTTCCAAATAACATAAAATATATACGTAAATAAATTTATAAAATTTTATTAATGTCTCTTGTAGTATTTAACTTTAGTTTAATCAAAATATGTTGAGAAACAATTTTGTTGAGCATAAGGCCCTCTATTGAAATTTAATACAAAATTTCTTGTATCGCTTTATTCAGAATTTGAAAGTATTTTCCTATTAGAAAACCTTGATATTCTAATTACCAGAACTCTTTAAATTCCTGATAGAATTAAATGATATTGGTGTCAAATTATATTATGAATCTTCTAATATCATTTATGTTTGGTCACATTTGAATTTTAAATATTATTTTTCTGTGCCTATGACCTTCGCATATGTTTCGAAATTTTTTAGATCACGTGACTTATTATGAATTTTTAATAGGGTACAAACCCATACGTAAATGGATATCTTTCATGCTTTTTATAGAATTAAAATATCTATTATCGTCTTTGAATAAACGCATTTTTATTTGGGAACAAACTTTTTGACTGTAGTAATAATATGCCTAAATGAAAATTCAATTAAAATCTTTGAAGGTTTGTAATATCCTCTTAATTGTTAATATGATTAGATATAATCAGAGCTGGCAGATTTCGTACTTGTAAGGTTGGTATATTAAATGAGATAAATTTTTGAAAATCTACTATACAAATAAAGATAAATATTCAATGTTTATTTATTTAAGTTATTTTTTGTACTTAAATAATTTTTATATTTAACAAAAGAATTTATTTCTACTTGTCTAAAAACAGTTTTTTTCACTAAGGATTAATGAGATTTCATTGTCCATAGATTAATCTTATCAGTTACTTAACTGTTTTTAAATTCCTTTTATGTTCCTCTAAGAATTACAAATGTTTTAAATAATTTATTAATTAAATTGAAGTAGGTTAATAGTGAACAACTTTGTATTTTTATATAATAAATTTTCAAAAATTTTTCTCATTTATTTTTCCAACCTTACAAGTACGAAATCTGCCAGCTCTGGATATACTATACTTAAAAGGTTTGAGTCAAAGCCTATAATCACTACATAACTCAAAAAATACAGTCATTATCAAAAGATGGGGGAATAATTCCTAAAACGGCTTAAATTATTTCACTTGGTTAAAGTACGAATTTTCTACTCAAATTTATATCACAGATTTATTATTTATTCTAATTTAATTTAAATATTCTGATTTAAATCATTGAAACGATTAAATGTTTCCATTTCTCTTAAAACATTTTTAACAGAAGATAAGAACTCAATGTTTGATTTTTTTAATTCATTTGATTTTCTTCGAGGATAAACACATTTAACAATATATTTAATTCCTCTTATTACCCAATAGACTATATTTAAAGATATAGAGAATAATTTATCAAAACTACTATAAATAAGATTAGTGGGAAAAATCAAATTCAGCGCCAATTTGATCATACCAATAAAATAGCATGCTAACATCTTAAACAACAAATGAAACCAATTGGAGTTTTTGCTTATATTAGATAATATTTAAAGTAAATAATAATTTAGTGTAGAGCTTGATCATACCAATAGACTACCGTGCTAATTTTTTAAACAATAAATTTCATATAAAATTTGTACACTTAGACAATAAAATCATTTTTAAATATTAAAAATAATTTCGTTAAACAAATTCAAATAAAATAAAATCATTAATTTGTCCTTTTAAGACATTCATATGAAGAGCTATTACAGATTTGAGTCCAAATAAATACTAAAAACTATACGATTGTTATCCAATATTGCAGTTAATGTCGAGTTTTGTTCTTAAGGCTGTTGTATCTTAATTAATGTCATATTCAGGAATTCCATCATAATAAAAAGTAGACTTTTGGATAAATTTTTCTAATTAATTTATTGAATAATCTCTCATCAAAAGTCATTTGATGTAAATATTTTCAATTTAATCAAATTTATGAGTTTGAAATTTTTGAATATTAAGCCATAGATAACATTATTAAGAGTTGTCATATATTTGAGATAAACAAAACCCTAGGTCTGCCAAAAGTGAGATATTCCATACTTTAGGTTAATGTTGAGTCCTTTATTTAAGGCTAGTTTCGCACAAATGATATAATATTTGGATTTTCGGCCCAAATGAAGAGTAAAGGCTTTTGAGTCTATTTGAGTCAATGTTGAATTCAATCAAAATTTTTAATATTTTTAAATTAAGTCATTTATCTTTTCTAAGAGAGGTCGTGGTATCGGATGAGGCAAATAGTTTCTCTCAACTCTAATAACAATACATTTAATATTCGGACATTACTTTAAAACCGATTCCAAAACCTTTAAATTAAATTCATTTTCACTGAAAAAGTAATCGTCTAAAGAGTTTATTTGATTAAACCATAAATAATGTTGTAATTGAAATATAATCCTCTGGAAGTGTTTGAGTTTGTATTTGAATGGCAAAATCTGAGCAAAAACTTCACTAAAATATCATCACAAATGCGTACCTAATATGACGCTATTTATTGGTTCACTTCTAAAACAAATGCTTTTTGGTTTACTTAAAGACAATTTGATTGACTCGTAAAAACCGATTCTATTAACTTTCAAATTGAAAACTTTCATTAAACTTAAGAAAACAACTCAATTTCACTGAATGAAAAATATTTCATTAGAGATTTTCCAATGTTATGTAAATGCACTGAATTATATCTATGCATGAATTGTTTTCTTATATTTTAAAAGAAATCACAAAAGCAGTGAAGCATACAATAAAAGTTTTTGTGAAAAATTTTCACTAATAAATTGTGACCTAATTGATAGTCATCAATGAAGAAATGAATAACAGCCGCTCATATTCTCAAATATTGACATAAATATTGTATAATTATATAAAGTGAATTTCAATGAAATATAAATGAAATATTGTCAAATATTGTAATATTTACCCTACTCCCTTGACTTCATCTTAGTAGTAAACCCATTTGTTCGACAGTCGCGGATTTAAATGATCTTGGTCTCTTTTGAAAGCTTATGTTTCATATAATTGAATCATGTAAAAATTATCGGCCAATGGGCTAATGTTCCCGTGAATTTGGTCAAGTAAAATTGGTGTTTAAAGCTTTAAAAAAGATAAATTTTTGACCTCATTTGATATTATTTTGCTATAAGTTTGAACATGATAAAATTATTTGTTAAACTTGAATATTTTGAACTTTGCATTTATTTATGTGAATGAAAATCAATATAAAAATGTGTAAAACAGAGTTTTCTAATGTAAAATATTCAAGTTTAACAAATAATGTTATCATGTTCAAACTTTGCTAATAATAATATCAAATGAGTTCAAAAATTTATCTTTTTTAAAGCTTTAAACACCAATTTTAACTGGCCAATTTCACGGGAACATTAGCCCATTGGCCGATAATTTTTAAATCAATCAATTCTATGAAACATAAGCTTTCAAAAGAGACCAAGATCATTTAAATCCGTGACTGTCGAACAAATGGGTTTACTACTTAGTAAATTTTAGGCGATAAATAATAGTTAATAATTCATTACAAGTATTTATTAAAATTTTATTTAATTATTTAGTTTAACAAATTAAAAATTATTTATTCTTTAGATTTCCTTCCAAAATTATATAAATTATCTGGTATATTTTAAAATTATTTAATGTGTTTATTACAGTTTAAAAACCAAATTACATTAAAAGTTTTATATACTTATTTTTTAAGTATAAAAACTTAAATAAATATCAAAATAGATAAATTTAATTAAGTGGTGAAACTATAAAATTATGAGTAAATTTAAAAAATAATTTCTTTAATAATTTTTTTTTTATATATTTTTGTTAAAAAGAAATTTTACAGTTTATTATATATTATAGGATTAAATGATGTAAAGTCAATAACCTTTTATCAACACAATTAAATATTTTTAAAAAAATTATAAAATAGATAAATTAATAATTGTTTTAATTAAAATTAAAAATTCTTATTTATTAAATTGGAAACATTTCAAAATAAATAATCTTAAATAAAATTTTCGTAATTTAAGTAAATATTTATTTGAATAGATTTAGTTCAATTTCTATAAGAAAAACAAATTAAACTTCTTTTGAACTTGCAAATATGCTTGCTCATATAAATAATTATTTTTTTTATTATTGGCTTTTAGTTAATTTAAAAGATTATATAATTGTATGTGTTATCACCAAAAATTGTCAATTACCTTCTGTTTTTCTATTTATATTTTGTCCATTACCTACTCTGTTGTAAGGCTGTACACTTGTAAGGCTTATAACATTTGTTATTTAACAGTTAGGTAATTATTTTATTCAAAAAAATAGTTATCTTAAATTATGCTAAACTAGTATTTTGTGTTTGATTTTATAATAGAGAATATTGTTTTGTCTTCTTAAAAACTTCTAGAGGACTTTCTTCTGAACTGGTATAGTTTTGGCTACATTATTTGCCTTTCAAACATAACTAAAATAAAATAAAACCGCTGTAGGTTGCTCAGTAGTAATTTAAAATTTCAAAGATAATATAGTTATATTTTCATGCATTTTATTTCAGTTTAAAATAATAATTGTTTTCAATAGCTTAATTATTTTTCACTACATTTACGGCGAAATATTATTGAATTTAATAATAAATTGTAAAATAACTTCTAAAATTTAATTATTTAATACCAGGGATGGCGAAAGGGTCGAGTCCTAGTGAGGTGTTATGGCCAAAATACCCTACCGTAGACTAAAAAATGTCAACATACCTAGTGTCTGTCCATAAACGCTAATGTTAAGGGTCCCAAACTCCTAGGGGGTATTTTGAAAATTTTTCCTTCTAAGGGGGGGTATTCTGGAATACCTCACCTATCGCGATCCCTGTTTTATACATTTTAATAGATATATAATTTTGATATACTTTAATATGATTATTTTAATTTTATCTAATTAGGCTTTATTAAGATTTATTAAAATTAAACTTGTAAAATAGTAATTTCATGAAATTTAATGAATATTAGCAGGGGATGTCAAAAGGCGGAGTTAGGCCACTGCTTATCCCTTGACTTTACCTGAATGGGCTACTCTGTTTTTCCCTAAATATGCTATTTTTATTGATGTCATTAACTTGAACTTTTTCCATGGTACGTTCTACAAATTTCCTACAAATAAGACAACTTATCACCTGTCTCAATTTATTATATTGGTATGAAATAAATTTTAACAATTGTTTATATCATTTTTTTTCTTCAAAATTTGTGTAATTTAACAAAGGTATTTGATATAAAATTGTTATTTACAATTTAAAATTTAAAGTGCATATTACTATTTATAATGAATTTATTTATTAAATTTGATAAGTTAAAAATTGATAAGATAAAAAATTAATATTCCAAATCAATATTTTTATTGATAAAAGATTTTTTTTTAATTTTTAAATTAAATGAAAACTAATTTATTTGAAAATAATTTCAATTTGAAAATTTGATGTTGTTAATAATAGATAATAATTCAGTACAAGTATTTATTAAAATTTTATTTAATTATTTAGTTTAGCAAATTTAAAAATATTTATACATTAGATTTCCTTCCAAAATTATAATATAAATTATCTGGTATATTTTAAAATTATTTAATGTGTTTATTACAGTTTTAAAACCAAATTACATTAAAAGTTTCATATACTTATTTTTTAAGTATAAAAACTTAAATAAATATCAAAATAGATAAATTTCATTAAGTGGTGAAACTATAAAATTATGAGTAAATTTAAAAAATAATTTCTTTAATAATTTTTTATTTTAATTTATATTTTTGTTAAAAAGAAATTTTACAGTTTATTATATATTGCAGGATTAAATGATGTGAAGTCAATAACCTTCTATCAACTCAATAAAATATTTTTAAAAAAATTATAAAATAGATAAATTAATAATAGTTTTAATTTAAATTAAAAAATCTTATATATAAAATTTGAACCATAAAATATAACCATACCAAAATAAATAATCTTAATTAAAATTTTCGTAATTTAAGTAAATATTTATTCGATAAATTTAGTATTTGATAAATTTTTTAAGAAAAACAAATTAAACTTTATTTGAAATTACAAATATATTTTACTAATGAACAAATAAATATAATGTAAATAAAATAAATTCAAATATTTTATAAGCAACTTACCTAAAATCTTGAATTTAATTATAAATTTATATTTATTATACATCTGTCCCCCATTTATCATGTCTCGATTTAACCAGAAACTCGATATAACCATATATAATTTAAGCGATTAAATTACGCTTTTATGATACTCGCAATGCTAAATGTTCCCGATATAACCAGATTTCTATTTAACCAGATCATTTTGGTGGCACAATCCATCTGTTTATATGGATGACAAACTGTAATTAGTAAATATTTATCATATCCTAAACTTCAATATATGAATTTCAAGCATATTTGCCTCAATCTGGAGATTTTATTTAAACTTTGATAAAAAAAAGAGGAATAGGCTTTGATTCAGGTTACAGTAGATTGAATCACCTAGTTATTTAATGATTATAAGATTAAACAATAGTTTCGCATTCTAGGTGTTTTCAGAATTTTGAAAATATTTTATCATAGATAAATTATAAATTATAAAATAATTAATCAATTAAAAATATTTTTTATTTTAATCTGTAATAAAATGCAAGAAAATAATACTATATTAAATAAAAAAATTAAAAATATTATTGGGCAAAATTTTGTGTTTTTATTTTATTTTAGTAATGATTGCAAGTTATACGTTAAGTTATATATAACCCCATAATTAATAATAATAGTTAAATTATTTAAATTAAATTTAATATCAAATTTATTTAAATAAATTATATTTATATTTTATTTGATTTAAATAGAATATTATATAAACGAAATTAAGAATAATAAATTTAGTGAAATTAAAACTTTTATTAGGACTGTAACATAATTTAAACAAATTAAAAACTTAATTGATAGTTATTATTATACCATTTGTTATTATAAGTGCTGTAGCATATAAATATTTTTTTATTAAAAATTTGTTAAAAATATTATTTATTTATTGAGGAAATTTTTTCCCAAGACTTAAATAAATTATTAACCGAAATATTTATTTTTTTTAAAAACTTTAATATAAATATAATAAAATATTATCACTGATTATTTAGAAAATTATAAAATGCAAAAAAATTATATGTTTATGATGTTTAATTAATGTTTGCAAAGTATATTTTGTTTTTTTGTATCGTTTCATGGCTTTTCACAAAAAAAATTGTCAGTGTTACAAGCAAGACCAGAAGCATTATGATAAACAAAATTATGGCCCATATTTTGATTTAAACAAAGTAAAAGCCTACAAGTTACATCATGGGTATTTTATTATTTTTGGATATATATACTATGAAATTTGGAAGCTTTAACTTTGATTTAATCAAAATATGTCTAGCAACAATTTTGTTTGTAATAATGCTTTTCAAATATAATAAAAAGTTCGGGAGAAGTGGTCGGACAAGTTCGGGAAAAGTGGCTGAACATGTTCGGGAGAAGGGGTTGGTCAAGTTCGGTTAAAGTGGTCAGGTTCGGGTAAAGTGGTCGGATAGGTTACCAAGGTTACGGTTGTCATGGCAACAGATTTTGAGAAAAAATATTCGAAGTCAGGTCACGTGATCAAGTTTTGGCGCGAAAAAATACAAGTTTGGTCACGTGGTTCAGTTTTGGCGGGAAAAGAGGTAGCCGCCCTATTCTACTACTTAAATCTAAGGAAGGGGTCATACCATCCATACAGATCCTACTTTCAGAGCAAATTAGCTAATATTCTGTTCACTCGAGAACTTACTAAAAGACTCGGTTCTAACAGTAATGTCAGAACATATTGCCTTCACCCGGGTTTGATTAACACTGATTCCGGAAAGCAAACTGCTCCTGCAAATTTGTTATCTCTATTATTTAATAGAGTTGCCATCGATGTAGAAATGGGCGCTCAGACTACTCTCTATTGTGCTCTCGAAGAGAGTATTGAAGAAGAATCCGGACATTATTATGAGTCAGTATTAGTTAATTATTTAATTATTTAATAAATAACTTTTAATATGATTTTTATAGTGACTGCAAAAGAGTAGATAAAATGCTATCGAAGACAACGGATGATAGAAGTGCTGAAAAACTTTGGGAAATGAGTTGTGATTCAGTAAAGCTTGAAAATCATCTCAGATTTTAGAACAATTAAAATATGGCAGATACTCCATATAATTATTTAAAATATTGAATTTATGAATTATAGAGGTTTTTTTGTAAAATATTATATAATTTTATAATATATTAAATATTAGATTCCAAATTTTTAAAGTGCGCACTTGAAAATATGAAAAATATTTGATAGTCATTGATCAGTAACTTTTTATAATAGAGTTTGATTGATTCCAAATTGTAATTCGAAGCCATCCTTTGTTTGTAATTCGGGACACATTATAACTGCGGCGTTGTTTATAAGGATATCAATTTGTGTCACTTCTCGGGACAACGTTTTAACGAATTGTCGAACAGAATTGAGTGAAGACAAATCCAGAGTTAATGCAATTATGTCTGCCTTTGGATTTTTAGCTCTGATATCATGGATTGCATTCTTGGCTTTACTTAAGTCACGGCATCCGATAATTACCTAAATTTTAATATTAAATAAATTTAATTTAATTTTAAAATATAAACAAAACTAACTTTACTTCCTTTGAATGAGAGCTGAAGTGCAGTCTCTTTACCGATACCTCTGTTACCACCGGTAATGACCACAACTTTTCCATCCAGTCGTGCCTTACTTTCACACTTTATTTTTAAACCAAGCACATTTTTGTATGTTTCACAAATTACTTGTATTATTAAAATAAATAAATAAAATATAAACATGGTCAAAATAATATATTTTACTCACAATAACTTTGAAGACACTTATATCACAAACATTTGAGTCTAATTAAAATTAATGAAAAAATGTAATATATTTTTTTAAAACATAAAAGGTTTAATAAAAAATATAAAATATGTTTCAATGCATTTGATATACCAGTAATACAGTTGATATAAATATTAAATTTTTAAACTATTCTCGAAATACATTTTAAAGACTCGCACCCAACCCGTCAAAATATTTCTATACCTGCAAGTTTTAAAAAAATTTTAAAAACCCTAAACCCAACCCGCTTTACCCACCAAATCTACCATACCCGCCCAACCTGATAGATCTACTAGATCCAAACTTTATAATATTCTTTGATTGAATTAATAAGTTTATAATTTATGATCTTTTAAAAATTTGCGCTTAAAGATATAAGCTAGTAAAATGTACATACAGAAAAAAATGCTGAAAAAAATAAAACCTATTTAATTAATTTTGACAAATAAAGTATAAATTAATTTATAATTATATGGAATAATTGGTTTTGGTTTTATATACAACTTATTTAATATTATATGATTTTATATTTAAATATACTTTTATATGAATCTACTTTTTGAAGGGTTCCGATAGAATTATAATTTCAAAAAGTCGCCCAAATTCGCTGCTAATTTGTGGGTTTGCGCGGGTTTGGGTTTGAGAATGAGTATAAATTGTTCAGAGTCTGAACTTCAGACTAGTCTAAACCTTGAAAAGATAAGTCACGTAATTAATTTATATAATAATTATATTCAAAACCTTCAATACCTTTACTTAACACATATTTCACTAATTCAACACTTAATAACTTTATGTTTAAATGTTTTATAAAATATAAATAACAAAAATGTTAGGTTTTATTGCGATATACTTTCTAAAACTTTAATTAAGGGTATAGTCTTTAAATAAATATAGAATTTTTAATTATTAAATAATGTTTTCCAAGATACTTATAAATTATAAATAACCATGGATGTTTTAATTTGGTTGTTTTTATTTTTATTAAGTAATTAACTTTAATTTAACTTTTATTGCATTGAAAAATAGATAAAACAATCAATTAAAATGAATTTAATCAAAATTTTTTTATTTAAATAAGTATAAAATATAAAATAAAGAGATTTCAACAAAAGTTGTTATTTGTTGAAAGTGTTAATAATTCTTACCTTTGATTTAGAAAAAAGTGTTTTTAAAAAAGTTATTAATTAATTATTTATAATAATTTAAAATTCATTAAATATATTATTTTGTCCATCAAATGTGCGAATATTTTCTTCTAACAATTATAAACAAAACAAGAAAAAAACTTGCATGTTCGTCTCAACCAGTTATCACCACTTTATACAGAAAATAAATTGGCTCCAGGCAATGAAATGGTGCGAAACGTTGGAAAAGTATGGTTTACAATTGAGGTTAAAGTGGCCAACACTGACAATAGGTATACAACTATTAGCAAAATAGCGCCACTAATTGGCTATACGGGACTCTTTTAGAATATTCTAATAAATTAATATTTAATAAATAGATGACATATTTTTTTCAATCAAGATAATTGAATTTTCTTAATAACAAATATGTTTTTCACTATATTTACGTAGTAAAGTGTAGTATATGTAATCGTTTCGCTCCCACCCACCCGCCCGTTTTAATATAGAATTTAATTAATTGGCAAAAGTTTATATATATTTATATGAGACATTATTAAAAATAGCTTGGTGACAAATAAATATTCATTGAGGTTTTTTTATAAATTATAAAAATTTTTATTCACTTTTCGTTTTTCAAAATAATTGTCTCAATATTTTTTTTAATAATGTTTAATAAATTTGATTTTATAATATATAATAATTAATAATATAATTTCTTTAAGTAAAACTAAAAGAATATGTGTTGGTTTGGATCAGATAAAGAGACAATCATTTGAAGAACTCATTTGTGATGATTTGTGTGAAGTTATTTTCCAATATTTGACGCTAAAAGACAAACTCAGAGTCTGTGTACAAACAATTCCGGAGAACTATATTTAAAAAAACAAAACAATATTTGTATTATTGAAGAGAAAGAATTAGAATAAAAAATTGCATTAAAATTTGAAAAATTCAATTAAATAACATTTGATTTAATGAATTTCTTTATTATTTATATAATTATTAAAATATTCTTTATATAAATTTAATATTAATATAAAGAAAATGAAAATTCATAAAATTTAATCAATAAAATTATACTTTAATTTATATGATTTAAATATTTTATTTATTGATTCAACTCTCGAGTAAATTATTTATTGTTTTATTCATATAATTAATAATAAAATTTATAAAAGATTTTCAACGGAAATAATAATTAAAGTTAAGATAATTCAATATAGTCTTCAGAAATGATAGTAGAGATTAACACAAATGATAAGAAAAGAGACTCTTATGAGGAGAGGATTTGTGACGACTTGTCTGAAGTGATTCTCCAGTATTTGTCACTCGAAGACAAACTCAGACTCGAATGTGTGTCACAACATTTTCAGAGGACTGTCTTCGGTAAACACTATTCTCTTAAAGTTATTTACAAAATGATTAAAATGAGTCCCGAATCCATTAAAAGATTAATACAAAAGTTACAGAAATTGTGTGAAATCCAAATACAACATCAATGGTATTATAAAAGACTTAATCGGAAGGTTTTCAATATTCTAATCAATTCCTGCAATACTATGAAAAGAGTCGAATTTTATTTATATGACTACAAAAAAGAAGTTCTGTTGAAATTTTTTGAAAAGTATAGCTCAGGAATAGAGACAATTACTATGAATGGCATTCGTTTGTTTCCAGAGTTCTTTTTTGTTGGTTTAAATAGTTTAAAATCTTTAGAAATCAGTATTTTTTCTAAAATTGAATTCAAAGGATTACAAGTTTTGACTGATTGTAACAAAAATACTTTAAGACATTTAAAAATATGGATTTTTTCCCAAAGTTTAGTAACATTTGAAGAATTCATGACTACAATAATGAGACTCAAAGTTTTGATTGATTTAAATATTATTTACTTTTATATTGATTTCGTTGACAAACATATCAAACAAATCTCAGAACATTTCAATCAATTAAAAAGATTTTGTTTTCAATACGTAAGCGTTGGTGACAAAAGTTTTAAAGATTTAATGTCATCTCTAAAGACATTCAATTCTTTGAAACGATTGGAAATCTATTTGACCTCTTATACAGTCGAGGATATTATAGAATTCAAGTTTTCATTTTTCAAAGGCTTCCAAGAGTTGACACATTTTAAGATATTTTTCAATAAACGGAGAGAATTAATACTTTCATCGAAAATGTTTACAGACATTGAGAGGAATTTACCGAAATTGCGTTCACTTATTATCGAAGAAAAAGAAATCGATTGCAATAAAAATACGGCGGATATTCTGAGCCGACTCTCAGATCTACAAGAAATCCAATTATCGGTAACTAAAGAGTCTTCAAAATATGAAATCGAGGCTCAACTGAAAGAAAAGTGTAAACGAATCACAAGAATTGATATCAAAAAGTTTTAATATTTAGTCTTAACTATCGTTTAAACACTTCTTTTCTTTAGAAATGAAATAAAGAATTGTTTTTCTGATATCAAATGAATTATTAAATTAATGTTTTAATTAAATCACAGAATAATCTATAGAAACCAATTCCTTATGGATTACTGTTTTGAGTGTTTAACTGAAACTATGTATTATTAATCAGTTTTTTTAGAAATAAATGTAAAATAATTGAAACAATTTTTGTTTAATAACTTCTATTCAATTAAAAATTGTGTCAACAGTTATGAAGAACTCTTATTCTTATTCTTGTGATAAACTGTTAACCAAACGGCGCCGAC
>JAQFZM010001970.1:0-15497 GCA_034695785.1 Galumna obvia | reverse complement strand
ATTGAACACCGAATTCGAGTTGTTTTACCCGAACGATCACTTCTTGTCTTATCAGATGAATGCCGTTTCAAATACCAGCACTCAATTGAAAGCAGAGATATTAATGGCAGACGAATAGCTATTACTTATAGAGAATTAAGTCCAGAGTTTCTTCCCGGCGGAAACTCTTTTGAAAATTGGGGCCAACATATTATCTCCCGTTCTTTGAATGCTTTAAACATTTGATTAATAAATTTATTGATTAATAAATGAATAAATGAATAACAAATAATTTATATTTTCATTTTGGTATTAGTTTTAAGTAGAATAAGTTAGGACTCATTTGGGGCTGAGTTTGACCTATAACTCAGTGGCTCTGAAACCAATAATTGAAGACAAGTACAGATTACAAGTACTTTACGACTGTTTCATTTTGTCGAGAATGGGGATCACCTGATCAAAAGTGGGTCTCTTTCCCGGCTCTTCATTCATACAAATACGAATGAGTCGTGTCATATGTGGTGACACTCCCGGAGGAATACTGACTCTGAGTGCTTCGAGAGCCACTTTCATACCGATTTCCATCGGAGAAAGATCTGCGAAAGGCACTTGTCTTGTGGCCAATTCCCATAAGAGGATTGCAAAGGACCACATGTCTGCAGCCTTTACATTAATATCAGTATGCTTCTTCTGGAGAGCCTCGGGTGACATCCATCCGGGGTTATATACTTTGTTGCGTTCCTGAAACGAGAACTTAGCGTCAGCCATATTGATTCGGGCGGTCAGGTCTTCATCGATCTAATGGTTTAATGTTTATTAAATGATTAAATGATATTATCATTGATATCATTGATTACCATAACATGCTTTGAGGAAAGATAGAGGCGAGGAATCAATGGGTTTAGAGTATGTAAAAAAGCCATTCCTCTGGCGATATCAATGGCAAACTTGAGAGCTTTGTGTGTGTCCACAACAATACCAGTGCCCTCGTGTAGCACCTGATAAAGGCTTCCATATTGCATATATTGGTTAACGACAACCAAATTTGGTGGAGAATTAACACAACCGATGACCGGCAAAACGTTTGGGTGAGAAAATATTCTGAGTCGCGGATATTCTTCAGAGAAATCGCGAGGAATGCGAGGCGCCATTTCTCCTCCAACTGCCAAAAACTTGGCACAAATCTCACTGCTATTGCGCTGCCAAACACCTCTCCAGGTCTCTCCCGAAGGACTCGAAGAAATCTTGTGCTGTAAATGTAGTTCATTGAGACTGAGTCCAGAATAACGAGAGAGAGTGGCGTCACGAGAGCGAGACTTTGTTCCCAACCACGACTGGTCTTTGTATGGAATCTTTTTAGTGATGTCCTGACCCATTTTGTCGGCCAATTCGTGGAGTTTTTGTTGCATTTGACCCTTGCATTTATCTAAAGGTGTTTCTCCATATTTGTTACTTATATTAACTAATGCTCCGCCACTTATCAACTCTTCAGCGATTTGTTGATAACCCCAGAAACAAGCGTAATGAAGAGGTGTATTACCATGTTCATTTACAGCATTTATATCTGCTTTGTGTTTAAGAAGTTGATGGACAACATCTTTGTGTCCGTGAGCTGAGGCTAAATGCAAAGCTGTGTCGTCGCCCATATTTGTGGCATTAATTCGTGCGCCCTTTCCTATCAACATCTCTACAATTACCAGACGACCAGCAAATGAGGACCAGTGGAGAGGACTGAATCCGTGGTCATCTCTGAGATATATGATATCAATAAAAATGTTTGAAAAGTGTTTGTTTTGAGAGTAAATTTACCCTTGGTTCATATCATGAGTTGTATCGTCCAACCAAACCCTTACTTGGAAGGCATTACCATCTCTACACCAATTGAATATATCATCCATTTGTTCCGATTTATTCTTAATCCTAATTAAACAGTAAATAAATGGCAGTCACTGTAAGTACTTCTAATACTATGTATGTCTTATACTATACATATATGGCTTTATATGGCTTTACCTCAAAAAACATCCGTAGGAGTGAAAGCAGTGATAGACTCAACACAAATACATATCATTTAAAGTTAAGCATTGGATAAGAATATGGAACTATTCATCACTTATTAAAGTCCACTTTAAGACATATATAACTAAAATTTCATATAAAAAAAATAATTCACTCTTTTATTAAATTAATTGAAAGAAAGAGCTCTTAAAAGCGCTTTAATTACAATAAAATACATATTATATGAAACATATTATATAATTTTGTTGTTTAATTACTTTATAATTAGATTAATTGTGTTATAATAGTGTTGTAGTAGTGGTCACTATAATTAAGTTTTGGTCAGCAAAAGGTCAACAAATGGTCACTAATTAATTGCTAAAGACTTTCGGACTAATTTGTCTGCGATTTGATAGAACTGTTGTCTGTCTGTTCTCCACATCTTCGCTGCGTCCACATTGGCTCCACTCTCGTCATTGGGTTCGGCTAACATCGAGACCACAGAAAGCAAAACCTTTTCTACGCTCTGAACGGGTGACCATCGCTCAGCACTTGACTCATAACCCATGGGGTCGTCTCCCGGGGCGTGAAGTATTGAAATACAAACTCTTCCGTCCGGATATATATTCGGGTGAAACATATCTGAAATAAATTGCATTTTTGGCGGCGATAGTGGATAGTCGTTGGGAAATGTGAGCCGCGCTATGAATACTCCGCCTTCAAAACAGGTGCCCTCTGGACCTGTGATCAGTGCTTCCCATTCAAAGAAGTTCTCTTCATCAATAGGACCGGCAATAATACCTTCGGGAGGGTTTAATGTCAACTGTTTGTATTCGGCCATAAGCCGACGTAGTGCTGATCCGGCCATCACTTGACAGCACTCACTCACAGCAGTCAATAATATTTGATGAAATATTGAAACAATCTTCCACTCTTCCCCACCTCCACAATATGATTACGTAATTTGTGTTGAGTCCCAAAGGATGTCACTTAAAATGACTTAAAAATTAGATAAAGTTTATCAACAATTGATTATAATTTAAGTCTAATTTAATTTTAATTTATTAAAAATTATTTTAAAAATAAAATTTACATTAAATTAGTTGTAAACTAAGTATTGATTTGTTTTATCGGTCTATTCGTGGACTAAGTTTTGATTAATTGATAATTAGTTTTAATGTAAAAATGTCTGAAAATAAAAATAAAGAGAAGAAAAATAAGAAAAACAAATTCGTTAGTATTGACACAATTGTTGTATTGACACAATTATTAAATTAATAACTTTTTTGTTTATTAAATGACAACAAATAGGATGTATTGACGGGAAGTGTTGGAACAGTTTTACTAAAAAGTAAATCTAAAATAAAGAATTCGAGTAGTGGTCAGTATTTTGGTTCTGATATCAATAGTGGAACCACTACTCATTCCTCATACCTAATGCCAAACCAACGCCAAGATATTCACCACCACTTAAGCCGACCAAACAGTGAAGAGTTGGCCAATTCGTATGATCCGCACAGTTTGACAACTGATGAAAGACAACTATCTTTACCTAATTTGGATCAGTTGACAGACGATGACATAAACACTCAGTTTGAGTCAATGCTCGTATGATTTATGTCTTTTGTCTCATATATTTTGATAATTATTTTGATGTAATGTTAGGACGATATGAATTTAAGTGAAGAAAAGAAGAATCCGTTGCGTTTGACTCGAATGGATGCCAAGAAGACAATGTTAGCCCAACATTACAAACAAAAATTTGCTACAAATCGATCCCGATTTGTCTCACCTACGGATTACGTAAAGTTCTTTGAAGAGAACAGTTCTGATATTAATAGCGATAAACTTTACCGAACCATTGAATCCCTTCGAATAGAACTGACAAATAAACCGGTTTCGTGGGTCAAACAATTTGGCCAAAATCAAGGCCTCACTTGTATTCTATCAATTCTTAACAATTGCTATGACTCTAAAACGAGTCAATCCTATACCAAACAGACTATTAAAGTACAGCACGAATGCATTAAATGTCTCAAAGCTTTGATGAATAATACGGTAAGAAAAACATAAATTTATTAATTAATTAGTAATTGTGTTAAATATAAATCAAAGGCTGGTTTTAATCAAGTTTTCGAACATAAAGAAGCGCTAACTATTCTAGCACAATCTTTAGATCCAAAATTACAAACATTAATGAGTGAAGTGGCAGAGCTATTGGCAGCCGTCTGTCTCGTCAATAAGGATGGCATCAATGGACACGACAAAGTTCTGGAAGCCATTACCATTTGTGCTGAACTCAATGAAAAAGAAGATCGTTTCGCGCCTATTGTTGAGGGAATGCAGGACACGTCTAATGTGAGTCTTCGGTTGGCGTGTATGCAACTTATCAATGCCCTCATCACAAACAATGAAGACCTCGACTTTAGACTTCATTTGCGAAATGAATTCTTCAGAACCGGTTTCTACGATATTTGGGACGAATCACTTTTACCTCTTCTCCAACAAAATAATGAATCCGAAGAAATGAATCATAAGAACACACAAACTAAGAGTCCAAACGATAAATTACTTGATATGATTAATGTTTTTAATAACGCAAAAGACGAGGACTTCGATGAATTGACTCAACGATATGATAACATTCGATTCGAATTAGACGATATCGACGAGTGCTCTCATTTAATCCGAAACAGTGTCCGCAATAGTCCCGCAGAAAACCATTTGCTTTCAATTTTTCAACATTTGTTACTCATTAGAGATGATGTCTATTCACGTCCAGCATATTATCGACTCATCGAAGAATGTGTTTCTCAAATTATTTTACATCGAAATGGTGTCGACCCAGACTTCAGACACACAAAACGTTTTAAAATAGAAGTCGATTATGTTATCGATCACATCGTTGAACGATCCAAAGAAGAGGACCAAAAGATTAGTTCAGAACTGAACAAAAAACTTGAAGAGGCCTTAACTGCAAAAGAAGAGTCAGAGGCAAAACTACAACAATTGCAGACAAGACTCCAACAAATGGAAAATCAAATCAATAATTCAAAAACTAAACTCAATTTAAATCAGTCACAGAATATACCAATACCCCCACCTCTACCAAACTCTTCAGGTATTCCCCCGCCACCCCCTCCTCCAATGATGATTGGATCAATACCTCCACCTCCTCCTTTACCTCCTATTTCAGGGGGTGGACCGCCGCCACCTCCGCCTCCACCACCACCTCCTGGAGGGGGTCCACCGCCACCACCTCCTCTGCCAGGATTAGGTGGTCCACCCCCTCCTCCTCCCGGTTTACCGATTGGTTTTGGTGTAATTGCGAGTCAACCGGAATTTCCTTATGATATAAAACGTAAGAAATATGAACCGAAAACACCACTAAAGAAACCGAATTGGAAAAAGGTTTGACTCGTTTTTCTATTTTATTTATTATTTCTAATCGTTAATCGATTTAATGTTTAGTTAACCCCAACTAAAGTCTGTGAGGACTCGATTTGGATTGAAGTTAAAAGTGATGACCAGTTTGTTGGAGAGGATGTCTTCGATTCTTTATCGCAATACTTTTCTTCTGACCCAAAGGCTCGAATTCAAAAGGAAATGTCTGCCACCAGTGAAAAGGTCACAACAATCAAGAAAACTAAAGAACTTAAAGTATTGGACTCAAAAGCAGCACAAAATTTGATGATTCTCTTGAGTTCAGTCAAGATGTCCGCTGAAGAACTTAAAAATCATATAATATCTGTAAATGAAGAGGATTTGAGTGAAACAATTCTTCAGCAAATTCTTAGACTTTTACCTCCAGACGACCAGTTGTTAAGACTAGAAGAGTCTCGTAATCAAATCGATAGTTTACACGAAGCAGAAAAGTTTGCCTTAACTTTGGGTTCTATTAAAGGTTTAGTCAAACGATTGAATGCAATTTCATTCAAAATGAAGTTTTCGGAATCAGTTCAGGACATTAAACCGGATATTGTGAACGCGACCACTGCTTGTGAAGAGTTACGAAAGTCGACAAAATTTGCGCACATCGTTAAAATGGTTTTGGCGATCGGTAATTATATGAATGCCGGCTCTCGAAACGCTCAGGCAATTGGTTTTGAGATTAGTTTTCTTCCAAAACTGAGTTCAACAAAAGCTTTGGATAATAAAACAACTCTTTTGCATTTTTTGGCCCAAATTGTAGAACAAAAACATGCAAATTGTCTTAATTTTTGGGAAGAGATTATTCATGTGGATAAAGCTTCGAGAGTATCCCCCGAACAAACTCAGAAAAATCTTAATTCAATGCGAAAAAGTATCAAAGATTTAGAATTAGATTTGAAAAACTTTAAACCGATTAATAGTGACGACAAATTCGGTCAAATTATGTCTACTTTTCTGGTCGAAGCAAAAGACAAGTTTCAACTCATGGAACAAATGTTTGCTAAAATGGAAAGACTTTATTTGGAAATCGCCAGATATTATGCATTTGATGCCAAAAAATATACAATGGATGAGTTCTTCAGTGATATTAAATCTTTTAAGGATCAGTTCATTGAAGCAAAGAATGAAAACATTAAAAAACGAGAAATGGAAGAGAAGTTAAGGCGCGCACAAAAAGCCAAAGAAAAGGCAGAAAAAGAAAAACTCGAACGCAAATCAAAATGTGTTAACATTGATATCGCAAAAGAACAGGAAGGAGTTATGGACAGTCTCTTAGAGGCCCTTCAAACAGGTTCTGCTTTTCCTCAACCAAAACGAAAAAGACAACAGCGAGCCATTAATCCAAACGGTTTGTCTAATATTTGTTTAATTAGTTTATAATTTTCATTGAATTAATAGAAAGAAGACAAGCGTTGAATCGTTCGCGTTCTCGCAATTCATTAGAAAATACACTGACTTTTAATTCCGTCAATACTTTCAATACTCGTAAAAACGATTTCTATTGATTTCATTAAAATCATTAAAATTGTGTGCCTTTTGTCCAAAATTCAGATTCCATTTTATAAAAATCGGTTAAAAACGATTCGTTAGGAAATAAATTAGAAATAATTTTACAAAAATATTTATACTTATTATTGCAAGTTATATGAAAAATGTTAATTGTGGTCATTCATTGAATAATTTTTGCTCATTTATTATAGATTTAAAAATCATTTATAAATTTGTTATTTTATAAATTCATGTAATTTTTAATCGAATTTAATAACAATAAAATTATTTTTTCATTAAAAATCATTTAAATAATTTAGAATAAATTCTTTAAACACTTTTTAAGTGAAAAATTTGTTTAATATATTTTTATTATTAGATAATTATAATAACTTTTTAGCAATACTTTCGTCGACACATAAAACAATTAAAGTAACAAAACTTTAAAAAAAATTATATTTTTATTAATTTTTTGTTTTTATTTTAATTTAAAATAATTTCAATTAAGGGATTATTTTAAGATTTAGGAGAAAATCAATACACTTCTTATTCGATTGAGTAAAGTATCTTGGTGATGTCGAATTAGTTAATAAATTATATCTTAGTTAAAATTATTAGCATTTAATCCCATTTATTCAATAAATTAATGATTTTATTGTTGTTTTAAAGAACTAATAGAATGGTTAACAACTTTTTGAGTCATATTTATTTAAAATATGATTAAATTTATCTAAAATCAAATCACAACTTAATAATCAATTATTGAGACATTTTTTAATTATTTCCAATTATTAAATGAAATCAGTTTTTAATTATTTAAAAATAGTGTTTTAAGTGAAATATTGTTAGAATTACTTAGAATTGTTTTAATATTCACTAATTCTTATTTATTTAATTTAATTTAAATTATAAAATCAATTCTATAGTCATATTAAAGATAATTGTAGTCTTTATTTCTTTTGATTCAAAATAATGAATGAATTAAAAAAGTTTATATATTATAGTATTATTAGGAATAACTTAAATGGAAAACATTTGAAAATATAAATTCATTTGTTAAGAGCTGACAACAGTTCAGATATTTTATAATTTTGAAAATAAGTTTAATTAATAAAGTATTGGAGAAATAACTTTTGTTTAATAGGATTTAAAAGAGAAATGAAATGTAATTAAATGTAATTAAATGATCAATTCGTTGAAATTATAATTAGTTTAATTTTAATGTTTTCCAAATGAATGTTTGATTACAATTCAAATAATTACAATTAAAAAATAATATCAATTGAATTGAATTTATAACTGATAGTAAATTAAATGGAATAATAATAATAATATTAATAAGAAGAGAGTAATTCATATATCAATTGAAACAACTATTAAACAAAAAGTTATTAATGTTTATATTGAAAGTCATTATTTGATTGGACTTATTGTATGACTCAAATAATGGCTTCTTATAAGTTAAAAGCGTTTGGGATCTGACTTCAGAAGTGAGTTCAGAGGAAAACACAATCAACTCTTTGAATAGACATGAGTTTAAACACCAATTAATATATAATAAGAGTTAATAATAATTGTAATTATAATGTTATTAATAGTGTGGAGACAGCATTCAAGTGAACATCAGTTCTATTCGATAAGTATTTACCCCCCGATTGAACGGTCAGTAAATGTTAACTTTAAGTTAAGAATGAGTTAACCAAAGAAATAAGAGTTAACGGCTAACGGGTATTAACGGGCACCGGTGGCTCCCGTGGCCGTCACATTTTGAGAGGAACCGCCCGATTGAGCGGCTGATTGTTGAGCCGCCTTTTGTTTCAACATGGTCCAATCAAATATATAGTCGTACTGATGGTTAAGAGTGCGAAACAGAATCCGAAAGAGTTGTCTTAAATACATATAATCCGGGGCCTCTTCGAAACGAAGACCTCTACAATAGTTTAAATACATAGAAAACTCTGCCGGATATCCTTTACATAAAACTTCGATAGGAGTCGACATTTTTCTTTCCGATATTTTTTCGTATTTTTGTTTTTTTGTGGCGGCTTTGAGTCCCTGCCAGGGAAGAGACCCTCTATTGAAATACATCAGTACATAACCCAAAGACTCCATATCGTCGCGACGCGACTGTTCTATGCCTTCATTATAGGAAAAACACAAATCAATAACATAAACATATTTAGTGACACAGAATATACCCAAATGTGCATTAATTGAGGCGTATCGGGCCGTTCCCGTCAGGTTCTTATCCTCTCTATAGGGTATGTGTTGTCGGGTTCTGTTATCGCGATACTTCTTTGCGAGTCCGAAGTCTATTAGAAATAATTTATTGCAATGCCTTCCGATTCCCATAAGAAAGTTATCGGGTTTTATATCGCGATGAATGAAGTTCTTGTTGTGGACGAACTCAATGCGACCAATCATTTGGTCGGCTAACATGAGGACAGTCTTCATTGTGAACCGACGCGAACAGAAGTTAAACAGATCTTCAAGACTGGGACCCAACAGATCCATCACCAGAACGTTATAATCCCTTTCCTGTCCGTACCTTAAAAGTAATGTTGGAGTGAAGACAAGAGTGAAGACAATTGTAATGATTAGATGACTTACCATCTGATGTGAGGAATACCTACTCCTCCCTGTAATAACTTATAGAGTTTAGACTCATATAAGAGCTGTGGATGTCTTGCTTTAGTCGACTCTAACTTAACGCCAACTTCTTCTCCATTCGTAATATTAATGCCTTTTAGTAGTGATTAAAGAGTAAACAATTAAAGAGTGTTAAGAGTTAAGAGTCTAAAGTATGTTAAGTGTAATAATTGTGTCATTAATACCGAGATAAATGTCACCAAAGCTTCCGGAGCCGATCTTCCGAACCAATCGATATTTGGCGCCAACGATGAACTCACTTCTCGAAGAGACACTACTCGAGGCCATCGATTACAACACCTGAAGATTTTGTGTCGCAATAATAACTGTTTTTAGTTAATCACAAAACTATTGCTCTTAACTGAAGACAATTGAAAGCATTTAAAACAATTAATATTTATTTTACAACAAATGGTTTATTAAATCACTTGAAATAAATGTTTAATTGAATATAATTTAAAGATATTTAGAAGAAATACTCGAATATATATCAATAATTGGGAAGTGTTTGTCTTCGCAGTAAAATGGCGTCAATAGAGTCGACACAAATGACACAAAACATAGTCTGCTATGGATTTCAACACAACTCAACACAAACTCAACACAACTCTCAATAGAGTCTAGTATTGACTCAATACAAACACTACGTATTATACGTATTATACAATGACCTCATCCTTTTCATAGTGCAAACGACCTAATCTATAAACTTTACTTCTCTTTGTGTCCAATAAAATGGTGGTCTAAATACTATTGCTAGTTATACTCAACTTATAGTTTAGCTAGATTATTTCATAGATCATTTCATAGATCAATTCATAGGTCAATTCTTAGGTGAAGAGATGGGCAATTAATTGGCCAATAGTTAAACCTATTGTCCATTAATTCAATTAATTATTGTTTTAAACTTTTTATTAAAGAGAAATAATAATTCAATTCAAATGATAAGTTATGTTCACTAATGACTAAATCCACTCATAATTATTATTCTTATCTCGAGATCACACTTCGGGTCACTTCGGCTCATATTCGGGGGTCAAACAAATAAGTGAATCGTTTTAATTAATGTATTAATAAATTTATAATTGATTTCACATTATTTATGTTATTTATTATAAATAAAATTATAATTTTGTTATAAAATTCTTAATTAGTGATTAAATATTTGTTACCTTAAACACCTTAAACAGTTATTTTAAGTAAAAGAAGTATCAGTCGATATATGAGTATAAGTCTTATGTATGAGTCGTTTCACTCATTTATTAAAGACTTTTGTGTGAAATAACCAAAACTTTATACAAATTCTAATTTAATTCTAATTTGATTTTATTTTAAAAATTATAGAAAATTAAAAAAAATAAATGTTTAATAACTAACTATAATTATAACTATAACTATAACTATAACTATAACTCTGTATTAAAAAGAGTTGGTTTAAAGTATATCAGCGCTCGAGTTGTGATCTTTGAATGGCTTCGTTGACGGTATCCCTCATCAGTTGCATTACTTGACGCGGATTTTCTGATCCGATAACAGCAGTTCCCGAAACAATCCAATTGGCGCCGGCATCGGCGCACTCACAGATAGTGTTTGGTCCGACCCCTCCATCGACTTCAATGTCGAGCGAAGCAAATCTTTGGCGCAAAGTTTGTATTTTAGTCATCATATCTGACATAAACTTTTGTCCGCCTAAACAACAAAAACAATAATTAATTAAAGAAATGTGTGAACAGATGTGAGACCAAATCCGGGCTCTACAGTCATTATGAGGACACAGTCCACGTCTTCGACAAATGGTAGCACTGATTCGACCGGAGTTTTCGGTTTAATAGCGATACCGACTCTCATATGGGCCTCTTTGATATGTCTGATACAGTTCTTAATGTCTTGTCTTGTATTGAGTGCTTCCAAATGGAAAGTGTATTGATTAGCACCACTGGAGGCCATCGGTTCAATCCATTTGATGGGTTCGCTAACCATCATATGCATATCAAATGTGGCCACAGGTATGGCTCGTCTCAAACAAGAGACCATTGGATGTCCAAAAGTAAGATTAGGAACAAAATGTCCGTCCATAACATCTAGGTGCAAATAGTCCGCTCCCATATTCAATAAACGCTTTGACTCTTCGGCTAAAGAAGATAAGTCTGCGTTTAAAATAGAGGGTCCGATCTGTGCTCTTAAACCACTCATTGTTTTGATCTCTTTTAATGTCTGTTAACTATTAATAACTGATAGAACTTAATATCACTTAATATCACTTAATATCACTTAATATCACTTAATATCAGTTAATATCAAACTTTATTTATATAAAATATAAACGATTAAACATTTAAAACATTTTAATATTTCCTCCAATTATTCATATATAACGTCAAACTAAATATAAAATTTATTTATTGATTTTCAACATATCGATTGTCATAATGTATACAATATAATAATTATAACAAAAATTAAATTAGCAAGATTATTATAAAACATTGTTAATCAAAAGATAATACATATTAAACGCATAATTACTTTTAACTAAAATATTAAAGTATAATCAAAACGTAATTTGTGTTAAGTGTTATGAACTGAAAACTCATTACTCGTAAATAAACAAATTTTAGTGGTTTTTAGTTTTAAACGATTTAATCTGATTTAGAGGTGATTTTGTGGTGATTTTGTGGTCATTTGTCAGTTATTTTATGATCAAATGTTTGATACTTTTTGTTGTTTTTATAATTAAATTTTTAAGTTTATATGAATTTAAATATATATTGAAATAATTGAAATATAAATTTAGTTTTGATGTTTGAGGCAATAATTTTTAGTGAATGACATTTATTTTATTCATTTAACGATTTAAAGCAAATTTCAATAAAATAATTAAACAAAGAATGTCTTCAATGCCTTCAATGTCTTCAGCAATGATACAAAGTTGTGAACACATCTCTCAAATGGCAAACTTTACTTTTGATGACATAACAAGTCGTAAATGTTGTCAAATGTGTGGTTCTATGGGTCCAAACCTTTGGGTTTGTATAACAGATTCTTGTGATTTGTTTACCGCTTGTGGTGAAGGAAAGAGTGATCACTCGACACAACACTATCAGATGAATCGAAGCCATCGATTGACTCTTAACTCAACAACTTTTAGGATTTGGTGTTACGAATGTCAGACAGAAATATTGATCGATAGTAACACCGATTCCTATAATTGTATTAATAATAATGAATCGACAAAACAAATGCCAAATACTATGAATACCAGTGATGTCTACGTCGCAGATATTACTGATGAAGACTCCACAGACGAAGAAGTTCTTATCGGTTGGTTTACAATTGTTTACAATTGTTTACATTTAATTAAATAATTGATAAATGAATGTCTTTTCAGACACAGAATCAAAGCCCAGAGGACTCACGGGTTTACAAAATTTAGGGAACAGTTGTTATATGAACGCCGCTCTTCAGTCGTTATCTAATTGTCCGCAATTGACTCGTTTTATGCTCGACTGTCAGTCTTATATACGGAAACCGGGAATCGCCCGAAGCTATTGTCGTCTTATGAAAGAGATGTGGGACTATAGAAGACCTTCTTATGTTGTGCCCACCGGTATCGCCAGTGGTATCAAAAATATTTTTCCACTTTTCCGCGGATATACACAACAAGACGCTCAGGAATTCTTGCGGTGTTTCCTAGATCAATTACATGAAGAATTAAAAGAAAGCCATTTCGTTGAGAGTCATTGTATATCACACGGAACTCGATTTACTAACTTTCCTAAAATGAATGTCGACATCAATACAAAGAATGATAGCATCGGTAGTATTGCAATCATTACAGATTCAGAAACAGATTCAGACGCCGATTACGAAACCTGTGATTCGGGTCTTAGTTCTGAAAAAAGCAATTTTGGTGGTGAAGATGACAATGACTTAAATGGTATAACTGGTGACCAAATATCAGTTCAAGAAAAAAGTGAAACAAATATGAAGAGTCAGTCATCGATTCCTACAATTGGTTCATCACTTTCGGCAACTATAGAGTCGTCTGAAATAGCTGTCAATACAGTTGTCAACAACAGTAATGTTATAAACACTGATATTTATGGCACTAATAGTCAGAACCCATATATGCCTCAGTCTTCTCCATCGCTGTCGTCGATATCTTCTTCGGGTACACAACAAAGTCCTAAAAAAGTGAATGAAAAGTCGCGAACGCGAACGACGGCCTACAGAAGTATTATTAGCGATATATTTGATGGAAGAATACTTAGTTCTGTTCAATGCCTTAAATGTGATAATATTTCGACCACAAGAGAAACATTTCAAGATTTATCACTTCCTATTCCGAGTAGAGAACAGCTAATTATGTTAAGACAACAACAGCAACAACTCTCTCATATCCATAACTTAAATAATAAATCTTTGAATAGTTATGCCATCAGTAGTTCACTAATAGATTTAACCAAAGATAACGTCACCGGAATATATAGTTGGCTCTGGGAATGGATCGACTGGTTTATGGCATGGATTCTGGGACCGGCTGTTACTCTTCAGGACTGTTTAAGTGCTTTCTTTTCAGCGGATGAGCTCAGAGGAGATAATATGTATTCCTGTGAAAAATGCAAAAAATTAAGAAATGGAATCAAATATTCAAAAGTTTTAGAATTACCCGAAATATTAAGTATTCATCTGAAAAGGTTTAGACATGAGCTCATGTACTCATCAAAAATATCGAGTCACGTGTCGTTTCCACTCGAAGGTATACCTTCTAAGACATTATAATTGTCTAAATTGTTGTCAATGAAATACTAGGATTGGATATGTCTTCATATATGGCTCGAGAGTGTAGTGACTCGCGTTTGACTACAACTTATGATTTGGTAGCCGTTATCTGTCATTTGGGAACGGCTGCATCCGGTCATTACACAGCATATGCTCTCAATCAATATAATCAGGTCTGGTATGAGTTCGATGACCAATACGTGACTTCTGTGGATCCACAACAAGTGTCTAATTGTGACGCTTATGTACTCTTCTATCGTAAGTCAAACGATGAGATGAATAAACGTCGAGTTAGAGCTCTGGAATTAATGAAATTATCGCGAAACGAGCCGTCAGTCCTTCAATTTTATGTTTCTAAGCAATGGGTCAATCGTTTTAACACATTTGCAGATCCGGGACCCGTAACTAACTGTGATTTTCTTTGTCATCACAACGCAGTCGACCCTCAAAAAGCTCCAATAGTTCACGACTTGTGTACCATTTTTTCCCATTCAGTTTGGGAATACTTTCAAATGACTTTTGGTGGCGGACCCGCCTGTAATCAACTCTATGTCTGTCAGATATGTTGCTCTGAAAGGGATACCAATTTTGATCGGAAAAGACGTCTAAGAAATACCAAATCTTTTTCATATGAATCCAACGAATAGTTTTTAAATTTAATTTAAATCCAATTTTACAAAACAAATGTAAATTAAAAAACATTAAAATTTCAAAATTATAATAAATGTTAACTTTTGGGTAAAGTTATTGTCTAATATAAAATTAGCAAATGACCTTGTTCAAATACAGTGGAATCTCCGTACTGTCAATATCACGTTTGTGGCTAAAAATCCTATTATAAAACAACGGTAATGACTCTCAATGACTATCATTAATGATTTTAAAAGAGTAAACAAATTAATATAAATAAAAATTAATGGATTCTAACTTTTCACTACATTTAAGTAGTAATATGTAGTATATAGAATCATCCTTCACCCACACACCCACACACCCCCGCTAGGGGATTGGAGAGGATAAAATACACCTTTTTACCCTAAAGTATTGTAGATACCCCGCGGGTTATCTAAGAAAGTTGGGGATTTTGGGCCAAAAATATAGTGTGCGGGTTATCTATGGGGTGCGGGTTATACACTAATATAAAAAGTTAAAACTTATTTATTTAAGAA
>JAQFZM010001969.1:0-15499 GCA_034695785.1 Galumna obvia | reverse complement strand
ATTATAACTTTATAAAAAAGTTAATATATTTTAGTAAATCTTCGCATTTGTTAAGAAATGTTTACAATTGTTTAGTATTTTTACCCTTTTGTTCCACTTTTTATAACTACACTTCTGTTTTTATACACTATATTAGTGTATTTTCACTATTTTAGTGTATGTTTACCATATTTAATGGTATTTACACACTATCTTAGTGTATTTTTACCATATCCTAGTGTATTTTCACCACAAACTAGTGCATTTTTACAATCAATTAGGGTGATTTCTTCCTATCCTAGTGCATGTTAACCCACTATTAGGGTGTTTTCACCCTATCATAATATATTATCACCACTTGTTCTAAAGCATTTACATTAAATTATACAAATATGCTTACACTTAAGAGTAAAGCTCATCTAAATTGGCTTAACTAGAGTCCTCTATTAAGTATTATCAAAATAAAGGATAAACAAATGGAATGATAAGAGCCCATATGACGCTCAATTGCAAACAAATGCACATGAAGGCGGGGTGACTAATATTAGTTCTAGCACTAATACATACACGCCCTAACTATTACACTATTTTATCACATTTTCAGCATAACTATAAAATAGAGTTAAACTTATTTTATTTTTCTTCGCTTTTCATCTAATCTTAACAACTATTTAGTATTTTTACACCTTTGATCCACATTTCATAACTACAATTCTGCTTTTACACCCCTTGTTAAGATATTTTCACCCTATCCCAGTGCATGCTAAACCTATATTTAGTTGTTTGCACCCTATCTTAAGGTGTTTTCGTTCTATCTTAGGGTGATTTCACCCTATTCTATAGTGTTTTCACCCTGTCTTAAGCTGTTTATACTTATTTTAGTGTATTAACACTACTTGTCTTATTGCATTTGCATAAAGCATATTACAAATACGATAACATTTAAGAGTAAAGCTCCTCTTAGTTTAATTAACTAGGACCATCTATTAGGTATTAACAAAACCTTTTTTTTAAAAATTATTTATTAAAGATAACCTAATTTTAATATCTTTAAATATAGTAAATTTATTCACTAATATCCCTATTGATTTCACTTTAAATATTATATATAATAAATTGTCTCAAAGCAGTGAATTTATTAACAATGTTAAAATTCCTTTATTTGAATTAATTAATTAAATTTCATTTTGTATAAAAAAATACAACTTTTGCATTTTATGGAGAATTTTATACTCAAATTTCTGGGACTCCTATGGGTAGTAACCTTTCCCCAGTAATAGCGGAGGCTTTAGTTTCTTATATATTTGAATTAGCATGCTCAACTTTTAAATCTCCTCCCAAATTCACAAGATATTTTGTGGATGATAGCTTATTAATAATTAACAAAAGATATGCAGACTCTTTTCTAAGTCACATAAATAACCTAGATAAAAATTTAAATTCAATTAAATTTACCATGGAAAAAGAAGAAAAAGAGGAGTTACCATTTTTAGACATAAAATTAATAAAATTCAATAATAAAGTTATAACAAGTGTCTATAGAAAACAGACTCACTCCAATAGATACTTAAATTTTAACTGGAACCATTCTTTACAGAATAAAAAATCGGTCATTTGGACTATGGTAAACAGGGCTTTTACACACTGTAGTGACCCTAATCTACTCCAAAACGAAATCGATAATATTAAATTTGCTTTAATTTCGAATAGTTATCCTATTACCCTGGTCAATCAAATAATTTATGAAACCAAAATTAAATTTTCAGCAAATGATAGAGTTAATGGTGCACAATTTGACATTACCAAGGTAATTTCAATACCATACTATAGGAAACTTAGTGAAAAAATTAAGATAGCTTTACTAAAACATGGTATTTCTGTTGTATTCAGGAAAGGTAATACTATAAGAAATATGTTAAACACTAATAAAAAACCTATCTTGCTAAATTCTAACGTTGTATATAGTGTTAATTGCAAAGATTGCAAAATGAAATACATAGGTACCACAAAAAGAAACTTGGGAACAAGATTAATAGAACATAAATCAGCATTATCCAGACCTTATATCAACAGTAATATTGCTGATCATCCGCTTCAAACTAAGCATAACATAGACTTTGAAAACCCTAGGATAAATTATGTTGAAAGAAACAATGGAGCAAGGAGATTTTTAGAGAGTTTTGAAATAGAAAAAAATAAATTAATGCAAGTTAACTTAATGAATGATCAGCAAAATTCTCAAACATCTATTCCTTCAATATATCTGTCGCTTCTATCAAATAAATAATTTATTACACCCTCAGAACCAAGGCTCATTACGAGCCTGTTCTGTTGGGTGAGCTGTAATCAGAGTTATATTTATTGAATTGAAATAAATAAATAGTTTAAACTTCAAGAAATTATCCAAAAAGTGCTAATTTATTGCTGATCTCATGTTTCTCTTCTCATACGACTGACCATAAGTCCGAACTGTAAGTGTTCTCACTTTGCAGTTGGCATTGAAAAGGGTAGCAGTCGTTACCGAAACAGTACTGTCTGTCATACCAACAGTTGTGGTAAACTCAGTTGTGTAAAAAAGTAAGATATTTCTTATATTTGTTATAATTATAATTCAAGCATTTATTTTATAAACTATAACTTTACTCGATTTTTAAATATAAATAAAGAGTAAAGACAACACTTGGCTTTCATTAGAAGAGTTAGGTTTGGCATTATTTTATTAATTACAAAATCTTATCTATTCATCTAATTTTATTGAATAATATTAACAATAATTAAAAACGAATAAAATTAAATTAATATTATATAAATAATAATAGATTTGGATGAGTTTTATTTATTTCAAATAAAGAAATTATAAATCTTAATAAAAGATCATGATAAAATGATTATTGTCAAACTTAACACCAATATCAATATAAAAGTAGTTTTTTTTGTCAAAGAGGTAAACCTCTTATTTGTTAAGGAAGTCAGTGAGTAAACAGAATTTAATAGACAAAATAAAACTCATATAAGAAATATAAGTTAAACTATCAAGGGTATTTATGATTAGATTAAATTAATATAAGTAAGTAAAAATAAGAAATGCCTAATCAAAAGAGCTATAAAAACATTTCTTATTAATTTGATTTTATTATGAAAATAAAAATTACTATAATTATAGCTCTGATAAAATTTGGTTAACTTTATTAATAAATATTTACCATGGGCATTTCTTTGCAATTTTCGAATAAATTAGTTACAAACTAAAAACTATAGAGAATTTGTTGATTGTCTTTGTATTACAAACCCATTAATTGTCTCATATTGAAAGTATTGTTAAAAAGTCTTAATCGGAATTCATTTGTTTGAATCGATCTTAAGATCTGTCTTAACATTAATTCTAATTATCCTATCAGTGGATCAACTCATCCGAATCAATTAAATTACTTAACTTTGACTAATTTCATTGCATTTGATTCGTTGAAACTCATTAATTAATTGCTTTCTTCAGGAATCCGAGGATTTATTTGTTATCTTAGAGAAATATTTCGCAATACTTAGATTATCTTGCTCAAATTATTTACTACAATTTCTCAACACAATATATAAGGCATTCTTATATTTATACATGTATATTCTTGTATAGAAGAATATTTGGGATTAGAAATGTTGTCTAATTAAAAAGAATAGGCAACTTCAAGACGTAGGTATACTCTTTTAATAAGGTCTCATTGCAACAGAACATTTTCATGAAATTTGACTTGTTTAATTATGTTTCAAATGAATAATGAGTTAACAAACAAAAGGTTTTATCATTTATGAAATAATCCTTTTATTGCATTAATATTTGAAATTTTACTTAAAAAAGGTTTAAAAAATTTTCATTTAGAATATAAAACATATAATAGCTTAACTTACTAATAAACAAGCTTATAAAACATTAATGAAAGTTAATATTAATCAGGAATGGCCAAAGTTTACCATAATAACCTAGGAACACAAATTTTTGCAAAATATCTCTAGAATTTGAAAAAATAACATAATGTCTGCGCACAAGCAATAGGTCTGTCGAGATTTTCCAAAATACCCCCTTAGAACTCCCCTAAAGTAGAGACTTTTGCCCATCTCTGATATTAATAGAACTATTATTATTAACACTATTTTAGTCACTAAACCTAAATATTTAACAATTATTTCGTTTATGTATAAAAGATATCAGAATATGTTTTAAAATTTTCTAATTTTTGTTTTTAAAATAAGATTTGAGTCAATTGAGGAATAAAATTGAGTTTTACTTTAATTAGTGCTTTTATTCGCAATAAATACAATGAAAGTAAAGAGAAAATTCTGGGCTCAAACATTGAGTACTTGTTTTAGTGATTCCTCAGAGGATTCTAACATTTGTTTCAATAAACAAATGAAAACTCATCTAAAGTACAAATACTTTAATTATTATTCACTAATCATTTATACTTAGAATTACTTTCATTAATGAATTTCACAAATAATTATTACTATTTGACAAAAGAAATGCATTATTCAATTGAGTGATAATTTGGTTAAACCCATTCTAAACACTTCTTAATTGCCATAAAATATTTGGATAAATGTTTGGATCAATTATTTAGAAAATAATCGAAAGAATTGACGATATTTTTGTTTTATTAGACTTTTGTTCATCGGTTGGAACCAAAGTTGAACTTAACTTTTGTCTTCAATTCTCAAAAGGGTTTTTGTTAACTTCAGAGACCACTCTTATCAGTGGATGGCAATCAACAACATTTAATAGCACCAAGGGCATATTGTTTGAGTCCGGCCTCACTTAACAAACTCAGTTGCATATCGTAATTTTATTATCTTGGTCTTATTTGCCTCTCAATCTTAAATAGAAGAGTAATTTAGTGAATTGTGCAAGATAACACTAGACCAGTGCTCATCTCTGATTTGATTCGAAGGCTAAGAAAAGTTGAAATCAGAGATAAATTATTTTGAATAACTCATTGTATTGAATCCCAAATGTATTTACAAATAAATGACTGGAAAACAGTATCGATGTCTCTATTATTTGACTTCACTTGTATTCCACTAAATCTAATGAAAATTCTCATTAAAAGGTCAATAGTACAATAGTACACTGGTCCAATGGTCCAATGGTCCAATGGTGCTAGCCTAGTTAATTAAAGTGACCTAATTAATTGGTGTGAATCTGTACAGAACAGGTTCTTTCAATAATAAATGTAAATGAAATAAAATAAATGAAGCAAGATTAAGTTGTAGGTTATATAAGTGGGTTGTATGAAATGTTGACTTGCTCAATTCTCAATAATTGTCTAAATAATAAATAAATAGTTTGCAATCCATGAAAAGGAAAAGAAATAAAATTGAATTAATTCTAATCAAATTCCTATTATTTTATCCTTTAGTCGAGTGAATACGAATTAATTTAATTTTGATTCTAATCTTATTTTTTTGCTTCAATTCATTCGTTGATTAGGAGTTGTATTGAATTGTTTGAGAAAATCAAATGTGTTTAAGATATTTACTAAAAGATGACAAACATTTTTGCCTAACTTTCAATCATTAGAGAATTGACTGATTGCTTAACAAACTGTTAACTCAGCGCTAAAACGTTCTCTAAATGTCCTCAAATCGACCAAAACATAGAAACAAAGGCCTAAAAGTAGAACAGAATAAAGTGAGAGGAGTACTTGTTTTTAGTCCTCTATTGTACTATCGATCCACAAAAGGGAGGGATAGAATCGGGTTTTAAGTGACACTTTATTTTATAGAGGAAAACCTCTGAGGCTGCTGTCATTTTTCGCTGCAAACACATTATTCTTGTCGGGTAATTTTAATATTTTATCATGATAAGAACTCTTCTCATAATATGACATAAAACTAAGTAATGGAAAAATTGAATGAATACACAAAACAAATAAAATAAATTTGATGGACAACCAGACAAACACAACAATAGACAACACCAGAAAAAAAGAAAACATTTATTCAAATCACATCTGAAAATGTGTTTATATTTACAGATCATAACTAACTCTACAAATACTGGAAAATATGTGCAAAACTTAAAACTAATATTTATTTTAATGGAGAATATTCTCCAAAACTTTGTCAGAGCCATAGGAAATGTAGAACTCCTCGAGGAATATATTCTATTACTCTAGTAAATTTAAGTATTGAGGCCAAATATATTTGAACAAGAACCTTTTAGTAGAAAATTGATTATAATTTTATACATTATTAGCTCTCTATTATTTTATAGAAAGTATGTTTAAATGCATGGCCTCAAACTGTTTTTACTTTTAGTGTCAATTTTGATATATTTTGTTAATAAAAGTGTCAAAAATATTGGTTTTTATTTCTATACTTTATTTGAAAAATTCTAATAAAAGTGATTCAAATAAACCGAAATGAAGTCAAAAGAATTTTCAGACATTTTTTATACTATCGATTGAATAATTTATGAAAAACATCTGATGAATAAAACATTCAAACTAAAAATGTTTGTCAAGAATATACTGATATATTCACCTGAGCCGCACAGCATTTGTTTAGTTAGGAAGTGTCAAATTCTTAAAACAATTAAATATTTAGTAAATATTGTGGGTTTGGACTACAAATTCGTTTGTTAGTAACAAATCGAAACATCAAAACTAGTTTTATATTAATAATAATAATAAAAATTCTTAAGTTTTATGATCTCTATTGATATGAAAGCAGTCTTTATTAAAAGACTTTTATTAAAAAAAAGTAATAAATTATTTGAATATTTGGTGAAATATAAAAATATTTTGAAAAGTTTTGATAGAGTTTTAGACATTTAAAAAGAGTTTTTACTCTTTTCAAATGTCTATAATTTGTATAAAAAAACGGAAAAAAGGGAATAACATATTTTCAAAGTAAAACCTATAGAAATAGAAATATTGAATAATAAAGTTAGACATAAAATAACCACTTTTTGTAGAGGAATGGAAAGATAGAGGAGAGCTATTTATGTTCATAAAAGGACTGACCAATCAATAGATTATTAGATTGCATACCAAACATGTGTGGATTGTATAGAAAAATATGTATAACTCGTAAGTAATGAATTCGGTTGAAAAGTGAGTCACGTATTAGATCTCACGATCGAGTCTTGTCTTCACAAATATTTGATAGAAAAGAGAAATAATGTTTGAATTTCTCATCCATTAAGCATTGAGTTCTCTATACAGACTCTGTAGACTTAATTAAAGTTTGTTTTATAGAAATATTGATTTAAAAATATTAGATTTCATTAATGAATGTGAAGTAAATAAAAACTAATGTTTAATGAAAAACATATATTCCTTATAAAAGGCATTTCTCTGGAAATAATTAAATTTATTGTACGATAAAAGACAGCTCTTTTAAACAGAATAATTATTTTTGTCTTCCAATTCCTGGTTTATAATGTATTTGATAACTAATTATACCATTTATTGATACAAACATTGAGAGAATTAATGAAACTTTTGGTTATTATGTCACATACGGTACATACAAGTGGTAAACACTGAACTCTAAAGGAAAATCGTGTCCTCAAAAAAGGACTGCCGTAATAGCAGTTCCATTGACACAAATCGAAAGCGCATCACTGCTTTTAATGGATTGATGTTTACGTGTTTTGCGACATATTTTCCTTCAAAACTCTTTTTTCTGTTAAACACTTCAATGTTTTGCGTGATTTCTAGACATAAGTCTGAAAATACTATAGTCTATAGACTTCTTTTTTCTCTTTGTTTTAGTTCAAAGTGAGTCTTAAAAGGGATTTTGATTTAAGAATTAGAGATTTCGTATAAAAGTATTCTTAGACTTACAATCATTTTGACTAATAATCACTTAATGCAAAAGTTCTCAACAAATACTAAGAGAAATATATTAAATAAATATAAATTTTCTCTCAATATATAGACAGATGTCATGTCACTGACTTTTTTGTCTGAAGAGACACTACTCTGTATTAACCGATAACACAGAATAAACATTATTTTTATTCTTTTGGGAACTCTATTCGATATTATTTTATGACATTCAATGAATTGTTTGCAACTCTATTGCATTAATGGTCACAATTTCGGTGTCTTTATTCGGCACTTCCTGTCGATTCCAAGTGAGAAATTGATGTCAATATTTCTCATTTGACGGTCAAAGAGTAGAAACGATGAGTTCTATTGACTCGAATTCCTTTTCAGGGATTATTTCAGGAAAAAAAAGAGAGAACAAGAGGGCACAAATTGGCCACAAAATGCAAAGACACTCAACTCATCGATACTTTTCACGTAATCCATATAAAAAAGGAGAAAATAATTGATGAATAATACCCCCAACAGTCCACTATTCTGACCATCAATAGAGTGGAAGAAGAATGAATTGAATAGATTGATGGTATTAGTTGTCAAATAAATAAGTAGAGCTACTCATGAAACCAGTTAATGAACACCATTTCCCTCGAGATATTTTTGCAAAACCTTTACATTATTAGAGTTTATGTATAATAATGTCCAATACTATGGAAAACCACTTGAATTTCAGTTAAGATGTTTACTGAAAAAATCTATTCGTGATATCGAATGAAATTACTTTTTTGTGCAGTGCATCACATCAAGACTCAAGAGTTATGACTTATACTTAACTTATTTTAATAGAAATTCTTAGAAAAACTTTTAGGGTTTAACTAAATTTATGTTTAATGAAGTCTTCAAAGTTATCCATAATTTCAGATAAATTATTATTTATGGAAATATAGTGAAACTCATTTCTTAAAGGATTCGCTCATATATTACAAAATGAGCTTCAATTTGATTAAGTGACTCAACTCTAATGAGTTAAAAATCAATTTTTAAGTTTACTTTAGTTCACTTCAATCGACAACATATAATAAATCTCAATATATTAATCATTTGATGGATTTTAATACAACTTTAATATATTATTTTAATTTATTTAAAATATATTGATCCAAAGCTGTTTGATCTTGGTAATGTAGGTTGATTTTATTACTTTTTCTCTTAATGAGAACTAATAGAGAAGTAGAGTTTCTCCTGGGTAATTTAGATAGAATATAAATTTAAATTTAGGTATTGTAAAGATCTGTATTTCAAAGGAAATTTAGTAAATTTACTTGAAATTTGAGAAATTGTCTAGGGAATTATTTCAATTGATGTTCATGTCAGGACTCATAAGTCATGAGTGAAGATATTGTTGATAGTCTCGATTGAAATAAGAAATAAAATTCAAAATCTTAACAATAAATAACTTAAAATACACTACATTTCAATTGAAATATTCGATGAATTCTTGGAACAATTCTCGAGTGATTTCACATCGCATTCAACAACAAAATCAATCGTAAAATCCTTTCTTATCGTTACTATATTTCACTGATTTTCAATTTGTTTCTATACCTTCTTTGAAGATTATCCTTATGTTATACAAGTGGGTTATCCAAGGTGCATATTTAATGCATAATTTCTAATGAAAATTCTATGCCTACAATCCCAAGAGTCTAATAACTTGGTTATACCCTCTATTATAGAGAATTTTCTATTGGATCAGATTTACCAATATTTCAATACATTTTGAAGAGTTCTTTCGATTCAATTCTTGTTTTATTTCTATTCTAAAAAATAGTTCAATATTTCAAAGAGTAATCTATTGTATTATACCTGATATATGTTAGCAGAGAAACGGTTGCCTCGATTTTTCACTGATACTATTATTGAGCGAAGATTTAGATCGTTCTCTTGAGTATCAAATATATGGAATAATGTCTTCAAATACATTAATGGGAGGGATGGCCACACTTCTTAATAGTTACATAACTATAACCATGCTTGAATGCTTCCTAATAGCTAATCAATTACTTGGTAACATTTCATTTTATTTGCAAACTTATTTTAAACTCTTTTAAACAATATTGAGCTTGCTTCTTTTCATAACATTATCCAAATTTTATGAATCAATTTCTTGAAAATATATTGGAATTTATATTATTTCAAAAGTATTGATCTTTTTTGTTGAACTTCAATATTGAACTGTTCATCTCTGGAATAAAATCAACTTGGACATTTTTATCTTAAGTCATATATTCTTCTGATAAGTTCTTAGAAGAAAAAAATTTGACAATTTTTCAGAAGTTTTTGTTTTTTATTTCAATTTTTTTTATTTCGTAAAAATGATTTCTGAGTTCAATCGAAGCGATTTATTCACATTAGAAACGATTGGTTGCAAAGAACGGGTTCTCAAAGAAATATTTGTTCAGATATTTGTCGTTTCGGGCATTAAATTTGCTAAAAATGTCGCCTTTTATTGTAAAAGACATTAATTCGAGTAAAGTTTCGCAAATAAAAACTTTATAGCTAGTTAATTTCATATAATGGAATTCGAAAGTTCAAAAGAGAGTTATTAATTGTTTTAGTTTACTTGAAGCTTTAATAGTAAGAATATCCATGTTTGTTTACTTGTAAAGAATTTATAAATTTTTTATTTTTTAAATGTTTGTAATACTTACCGAAGATTTATTTTTAGTGTCGAATCACGTTTTTATATAAACCGATTGTTTTAATGTTTGATTTGAGATTAATATAAATGTTTAACAAGAGTTGTATCGAACAGAATATACTGACATTTAAAGCAAAATATTTGGGCGAAAGACTTAATTCTAAAAATGTTTTATATAGAAAATGAATTTTATGTTATTTTCATGTTTTCATACCTTTTATCTCCTCTTCTATTGACTAAAAGATTAGTTTTTGTAATACTTGTGAACATAACTGAATGCTAATGACTATAATCTTAGTTTAATTGCTAGCAGTGAAGACAAAAATATATGACGTTTATTGAAAGTAACATTAAAATTAACACTAAAAGTAACAAGGTAGGATTTTCAATTCAATCTGAATTATATGAAAACATTTTTATGTTTATTAAAAAAATTCATTCAGATATCAAACAATATATTATTCGTCTGACAAGAAGTTTGACGTTAAGTTAATTAGAAATTTTGACATTAAATGCAATTCTGTGCGAATGTTTGGCAAACGATTTACACATTAAATAAATTTTTAGTTCAAATGAAAGATATGTTTTACGATAATTTTGAAAATTGAATCAAATATTTGCAAAAATAGTTGACACCAAAAACCAAATTATATTATAGAATAGATAAAACTGGTCATAAACATTCCAAGATTAATTTGAGGAATAATTCTTTTACCATTTTAACCAGTGACAAAAGATAAATATAATTGATCTTGAATATTTTCAAGGAAATACTGTCTTTTTATTAAAAAATGAATATATTTTGAACTAATAATATATTTAAATGTTTTTACTTAAAATTTATTAAAAACATTAAATCATTTAAATATTTCAAATATTTATGACATCTATTAAAATCAAATTGTTTAGAAAATTAATGGATAATTTATTTTATTTATTTGAACATGTTTATATGGAAAATGTGTGATTTCTTGTTGAAAATTTATCGAATTTAAGCAAAATTGAGTAACAATTTTAAAAATACTTCAAATTTTTTACTCAAAGAAAATATATTAAAATTTTGTTTATTTTGATTTAAAGATTGAATTTATATTTGAAAATTTTATATATAGGGTCAATTTCCGATTGAAACCTAGATAATCTTTGTACAATGTCTTAAGAAAAGAATTCACAATTCAATACTTTTAATGGATTTTTATTTGCGAACAAATATTTTAAGAGAAAAAAAGTGTTAAATATAACTTAAAAGGACTAAAAAAGGAATGAATGTCTTTTAAAGTTTAAATTTTGAACAAAATTTTAAAACTCATTAAAACTTTTACCTTTAAATTCAATTCAATAAATAAATTCAATTCCAAATGGATTTCGTTCGAGAATTTCAGTGAATTTATTATTTTTTTAATACAATAGTTAGGAAAAATTCTATTACTCAAAAAATCAACTGGTATATTTTGGTATATTTTTCATTTAAATCAATATAATTCAATTAGATGTAGGAGTGTGGGCATATGAAGTGGGTGTTAGCGTGTTACAAGAATTAACTTTTCCTTGATTAATTCCAAGTTAACTTAATTTTATTGGTAAAAATATTAATTTTGTCAATAAAATGGTAAATCAGTTTTGGGACAATTCATTAGAAAATAGTAAAAGTACTTAAAGGCATTAAAGTTGAGTTAAGTTTGTGATTGAGATATGCGTTAATGAGTTTTCATTGTATATAAAAAATATAACACAAATAATAGTTTTCGATAATAAACTCTTTTGAATGACTTCGGTATCTGATTTCATAAGTTTTTTCATTTGACTCATCCATTACTTGACTTATCATCTCTTCTATCACTGATGAGTCTGTGCTTTAAAAGGAGACAAAAATTGTGTTTATTGATCGACTATTAGATCACTTGTTTATCATAAAAGAGTAACCGTTTCTTATTTCTAATAGATTTGGTATAGTTTTCATCAGTTTTCAGACTATTTTCTATTTTGAGATGATAGCCTTTTTATTCAATCTCATCCAGGATAATTATGTTTATTATCATTTTTATCAATTATGTTCTATCATTGGAATAAAAAACTGTTCGGATAAAACTTGGGTTTAGTCAACGAGCTTTTATTGGTCTTCAAAACAGATCGAAAGGCATAAAATTTTATTTAATGAGCTATTAGTTAAGGGATTGACTTAACCAGAGGTATATCCCTTCACTATTTCTATGTATGAGTTTCCAAACTCAACGTTTATTATCTGAGCCCAGAAAAGTCAGTGATATAATAACTATAAACCAGCAAATTATAGGAATTTATCTTTTCTGAACTGAAAAAATCAATTTTGAAAGCCTTCTATTATTTTATTTATGTTATACTAATGCTATACTTATGTTATACTAACGCCATATCTATTGAAATTCTTCACTAAATTTTGTTTTTTTTTTGTTGGCTTTAATTAGACTCATATTATCTACTCTTTCATGAAATATCCGATTCATTTTGGAAATGATTCGGTGAATAACCCATTTTTCATAATTAAAAGATTAATGAATTTATGGAATAAATTCAACAAATTTTCATTTTCTTTTCAAGACTATAATTTCATTTCAAAATGAAAATAATCTAGAATAAATATCTTGCTCATTTGCAAATATAATAATACTGTCAAATAATTACACACTTTTGAAAACTGACAAAAACTCTTTATATTCATTTATCATAAATAAAGAGAAAGGTGAACAAGGCTATATTTCATCGCTCTTAAATTAATTGATGAAAGGTTCATTTATTAATAAATCTAGTTAATTAACTAGTAAAGTATAAAAAGAAAAAAATAGGTTATATTTAAGTCTTAATCTGTTTAATGAGAATAAATGAAACTATTTTAGTGAAACCCAAAGCAATTCTTCATTTGAATTTATATGTTGCAATCAATAAAGTTAGCTAGATTCAATTATAAGACTTATATAAAAGTTTTTTGCATTAAAGGCAATTCGATTTCAATATACAATCAATTTGTTATGTAATGAAACTATTTATTCATAAAAACAAAAACAAAAAATTCTGAGAACATTCTATTTAATAAAGATAATAGTACCAAGATTGATTTATTTTGCGATTGAATTAAATAAAGGCAATATTATTCGATAATAAGATTTATATTCTTTGTCACTTTTATTAGTATTATATATTAGTACTATTAGAAGCAGAAGAAGAGCCCTATATTTTTGTTATTATAGAATGTATTAATGAATTACATTCTATAATATTTTAGTAATTATTTATATAAATTAATTTAAAACTAAAATTGTTTAGAAAAATATTTTGAAATAATTTTAATCTAAAATTATCCTGGTTATTTGATTATACATAGAGATGAGTACATTTATTGAGTAAATATAATAAATGTTTTGTTTTGCATATAATTTTCAGTGAAATATAAAACTTTATTCTATATTCTATTTGAAATAATATAAGTTATAGTCTATAACAAAATAATTGATTTAAAAACTCACAAATTCTATTGTAAACATGATTTGAGACAATTTATATCATTTCATTTGTGGTAGAAGTGATTGAGGGTTAGAACAAATTCTTAAATAAATATAATTATTTTAAATGAATTTTGTTTTATATATTTTAATATTATTTCAATTTTTAAGTTTTAAAGTAAAATCTTATTTAAAATTCTTTGGTTTACTATTAAATAAATTAAAACTTTTATCAACGACTAATTACTTTCTATTTGGAAATTCTAGATAACCAGGATAATTAAATATTAAGAGTTTATAATTTTAAATATTAATAATATTAAGTTTTTTCAAATATCAAGAGAATTTAAGAGTTCTAAGAATTTAAAATTCTCTTGAATTATATCTAAAAGAAGTCATTTCTAAATTAGTTTTTAGAACAATTATATGATAATATGAACTAGGGCAGTCTCAATCAAATTTGTACTCAAATATATTTTATCTTTTTTAAAGAAAATAAAATGGATTCAATCAATTTAATTGAGAAGACGGACACGAATAACACTTTTGGAAATATTGTTCACAATTTGGGCGCCAAAACATTTGAAAATAACGTGAACTTGGTCAAAATGATAAGAGAAAGATTAAATGAAATAAAGGATTGGCCCAACGAATCAGTTCCTCTGCCACCAAACCTAATAGCAATGCTACAGAACTGGACATTAAATGCAACGCCAGAGGTTCCCATGTACCAAGGTGCTGCTGGTGGTAGTGGTGGACAATTTGAATATATCGATACACTGGCCCTAAAAGTGTTCTTTTATGGCCTCTATATTCTAATATTCTTTTTGGGTATCGCTGGCAATGCACTGGTCTGTTATGTAGTGCTCCGTAATTCATCAATGCATACGGTCACCAATATGTTTATCACAAACTTAGCCCTTTCCGACATATTTCTCTGTGTTTTCGCTGTTCCATTCACTCCATTATATCTCCTCACTTATAAGGAATGGGTTTTTGGAACACTTCTCTGTCATTTGGTTCCTTATGCTCAGGGTTTGTATCATTTTTTGATTATATAAAATTTAAATAAATATGTAATGGGTTTGAGATAATATTCAATTTTTCTCTACAATAATAATAATAATAATAAATGAAAAATGAGGTAATTTTTCTTTAATAAAAACCCATTTCTAACCATTAAATACAAAAACTTCCAAAATTTAGAGATCAAAGAATATTTCGATTAAAGACTAAGATTTATAGACTAATATATTTTCAACAGACAATCGTTTAAAATATTTAAATTTATCAGATCTAATGGATGACCAAGATTACGTTCTATAGTGAGATACAGATTACATACAATCAACGCAAAAACATCCCGGAATCTTACCCCCAAATAAATTTATCATTTAAGCAAGGTTATAGTTGGAATTCTCAGGTCAAATTTGTATCAACTAATTACCAGTTATAGTTGTTTACAAAATATATGAAAGATTGAAAATCACCTTGCTATTTATTGAGATATGCTTATTTTTATA